>JAGWEN010000779.1:0-56911 GCA_018703685.1 Orius laevigatus
AGTTAACGGGTGGGAGCTACTTAAGGGTCCAAAGAGTCGCCCGCCTCCAGGAATTTTCTCAATTTTAACCATTTATTTGATAAATGAAGGCATTTTTCATGTTTTCATGCAGTTTCGCGATAAGCAAAGACCAATTAAAGGCAAATTTCGAACCTTTTTCGATAAGTAAAGACCTTTTTCTGGCTAAAATTATACATTTTCGAAAAGAAAAGGTCCTTTTTTCGCTGATTTTGAACCTTTTTTGTAATTTAAGACCGATTTGAGGCAGATTTTGAACCTTTTTCGATAAGAAAGGACCAATTAAAGGCAGATTTCGAACCTTTTTCGATGAGTAAAGACCTTTTTCCGGCTAAAATTGAGCATTTTTTGGTAAGGAAAGACCTTTTCGATAAGTTAACACCTTTATTAAGCTGATTTTAAACTCTTTTCGAAACTTATAGGCTATTGCCTCACTTTTTTTGGCTCTGGAAGGCAAACTATTGATCCGAGAGAGACCAGATTAGGCTCATTTTAAATGTCTTTTAATTTAGAACGTTTTTGAAGCTTTCCAAATCGTCTATCTATCATATCTTTGGCTCCAGAGTCAAAAACGTATAAGCTAATTTTGGACTCATTTATTTGGCTCTGGAAGGCAAACTATTAATCCAAGAGATACCAGATTAGGCTCATTTTAAAGGTATTTTAATTTAGAACAGTTTTATATCTTTTCAAATCGTCTATCTATCATATCTTTGGCTTCAGAGTCAAAAACGTATGATCTAATTTTGGACTCATTTATTTGGCTCTGGAAGGCAAACTATTAATCCGAGAGAGACCAGATTAGGCTCATTTTAAAGGTCTTTTTTAGAACAGTTTTGAAGCTTTCCAAATCGTCTATCTATCATATCTTTGGCTCCAGAGTCAAAAACGTATAAGCTAATTTTGGACTCATTTATTTGGCTCTGGAAGGCAAACTATTAATCCAAGAGATACCAGATTAGGCTCATTTTAAAGGTATTTTAATTTAGAACAGTTTTATATCTTTTCAAATCGTCTATCTATCATATCTTTGGCTTCAGAGTCAAAAACGTATGATCTAATTTTGGACTCATTTATTTGGCTCTGGAAGGCAAACTATTAATCCGAGAGAGACCAGATTAGGCTCATTTTAAAGGTCTTTTTTTAGAACAGTTTTGAAGCTTTCCAAATCGTCTATCTATCATATCTTTGCTCCGAGTCAAAAAGTATAATCTAATTTTGGATTCATTTATTTGAGCTCTGGAAGGCAAACTATTGATCCGAGAGAGACCAGATTAGGGCTCATTTTAAAGGTATTTTAATTTAGAACAGTTTTATATCTTTTCAAATCGTCTATCTATCATATCTTTGGCTTCAGAGTCAAAAACGTATGATCTAATTTTGGACTCATTTATTTGGCTCTGGAAGGCAAACTATTAATCCGAGAGAGACCAGATTAGGCTCATTTTAAAGGTCTTTTTTAGAACAGTTTTGAAGCTTTCCAAATCGTCCTATCTATCATATCTTTTGGCTCCGAGTCAAAAAGTATAATCTAATTTGGATTCATTTATTTGGCTCTGGAAGGCAAACTATTGATCCGAGAGAGACCAGATTAGGCTCATTTTAAAGGTCTTTTAATTTAGAACGTTTTTGAAGCTTTCCAAATCGCCTATCTATCATATCTTTGGCTCAGAGTCAAAACGTATAATCTAATTTTGGACTCATTTATTTGGCTCTGGAAGCAAACTATTGATCCGAGAGAGACCCAGATTAGGACTCATTTTAAAGGTCTTTTAATTTAGAACGTTTTTGAAGCTTTCCAAATCGCCTATCTATCATATCTTTGGCTCCAGAGTCAAAACGTATAATCTAATTTTGGACTCATTTTATTTGGCTCTGGAAGGCAAAACTATTAATCCGAGAGAGACCAGATTAGGCTCATTATAAAGGTCTTTTAATTTAGAACGCTTTCAAGCCAATTTCGTTGTAAGTAGGATTAGGTTTTGGGCTCTGTAGCAAAGCTATTAATCCGAAGAGAGACCAGATTAAGCTCGGTTCTCCGTAAAGACCTTTAAAATGAGCCTATGGTCACCACAATAGCGGTTTTTGGCCAATTTTTTACCCTCTAAGTTAACGTCTGGAAGAAAGTATATTTTGATAAGCGACCTTTCGCGGATGAAAGGAAACGGGAGCCGTCCGGTCTGATTTTGACCTCGAGGTGCTTTCTTTGCGTGGAAGCCGTTTTTGTAAAAACGAGCTCAATGGGTTGGGACTTTCCCCTTTTTATTTATTTATAAAAAGATCCACAAACTTAAAGTCTTCCTCGAGGGGCTTTATCTCCTCTAAAGTAATTCACACTTTCTACTAAATAGTCGGAATGAAATCAAACTTGAAAAATTCTCAAGGTTTTCCGATTCCCACAGCCTTCATGATTACAAATCTCACGATTCCCTAACAAACTAGAGTGGCTCCACTAATCCAACTATTAACGACGTCATAAACTTTTGTGAAATCTATTTATTTTTCCGACTTTCATCTTTTGTGATAAAACACGTACGAAATGTTAAAAAGGAAGACTTTCACATTTAACGTATATAATAGATGCTAAATTTTAACTTTAATTCTGGAGCGAATATAGGACACAAAATCGCATAACACTATACGGAATTCCGGTCATATTTTAAATTGGAAAAAAAATAAGGATGAGTGAAAGGAAATCCGCATAAAAAAATACGTAAAAATCGTGATTTTTTAGTCGTAAAAGTGGATTTTGTGAAGGGTTCAGATTATGAAACGTTAAAAAGTTTAAGGGCCGTAAATTAAAGGGAAAAAAAAGTTTATCCTAATCCATAAAAATTAATGTTAACTTTTTTTTATTGTCCTTTCACTGCATTGTCCCCTTTTATTCGAAAACTGTTTCGAAAGTCATGTAAGATATAAAAATACACTGAAATCTTCATTAGTGGCTCAGGCAAGGGTCCCCCCTTTGGTTAGGTCGAAAAAAATATTTTTTTATCCCAAAAATGACTTCAGATTCGTGTTTCCCACCCTTAAAACAGTCAAAAACCACATTTTGGATGAAATCAAAAAAATGAAAATTTTTGATTCGAAAAAGTGAAGAAGGGTCCCCCCTTTGGTTAGGTCGAAAAAAATATTTTTATATCCCAAAACTGACTTCAGATTCGTGTTCCCCACCCTTAAAACAGTCAAAAACCACATTTTGGATGAAATCAAAAAATGAAAATTTTTGATTCGAAAAAGTGAAGAAGGGTCCCCCCTTTGGTGAGGTCGAAAAAAATATTTTTATATCCCAAAACTGACTTCAGATTCGTGTTCCCCACCCTTAAAACAGTCAAAAACCACATTTAGGATGAAATCAAAAAATGAAAATTTTTGACTCGAAAAAGTGAAGAAGGGTCCCCCCTTTGGTGAGGTCGAAAAAAATGTTTTTCTATCCCAAAACAGACTTCAGATTCGTGTTTCCCACCCTAAAAATAGTCAAAAACCACATTTTGGACGAAATCAAAAAAGGAAAATTTTTAGACCAAAAAAGTGAAGAAGGGTCCCCCCTTTGGTGAGGTTCGAAAAAAAATTTTTTCTATCCAAAACTGACTTCAGATTCATGTTTCTTACCCTTAAAATAGTCAAAAACCACATTTTGGACGAAATCAAAAAATGAAAATTTTTGGGCCAAAAAAGTGAAGAAGGTCCCCCCCTTTGGTGAGGTCGAAAAAAAATGTTTTCTATCCCAAAACAGACTTCAGATTCGTGTTTCCACCCTAAAAAATAGTCACAAAAACCACATTTTGGACGAAATCAAAAAAGGAAAATTTTTAGGCCAAAAAAGTGAAGAAGGGTCCCCCTTTTGGTGAGGTCGAAAAAATGTTTTTCTATCCCAAAATACTTCAGATTCGTGTTTCCCACCCTAAAAATAGTCAACAACCACATTTTGGACGAAATCAGGAAATTTTTAGACCAAAAAAGTGGAAGAAGGGTCCCCCCTTTGGTGAGGTCGAAAAAAATATTTTTATATCCCAAAACTGAGTTCAGATTCGTATTTTTCACCCTTAAAACAGTCAAAAAACAGATTTTGGATGGGGGAAAAAAAATAAAAATTTTTGGGCCAAAAAGTGAAGAAGGTCCCCCCTTTGGTGAGGTCGAAAAAATATTTTTATATCTCAAAACCGAGTTCAGATTCGTGTTTCTGACCCTCAAAACTGTCAAAAACCAAATTTTGGATGAAATCAAAAAATGAAATTTTTGATTCGAAAAAGTGAGAAGGAGGTCCCCCTTTGGTGAGGTCGAAAAAAATATTTATATCCCAACTGACTCAGATTCGTGTTCCCCACCTAAAACATCAAAAAACCACATTTAGGATGAAATCAAAAAATGAAAATATTTTGACTCGAAAAAGTGTAAGAAGGGTCTCTTTGGTGAGTCGAAAAAAATGTTTTTCTATCCCAAAACAGACTTCAGATTCGTGTTTCCCACCCTAAAAATAGTCAAAAACCACATTTTGGACGAAATCAAAAAAGGAAAATTTTTAGGCCAAAAAAGTGAAGAAGGGTCCCCCTTTTGGTGAGGTCGAAAAAAATGTTTTTCTATCCCAAAAATGACTTCAGATTCGTGTTTCCCACCCTAAAAATAGTCAACAACCACATTTTGGACGAAATCAAAAAAGGAAAATTTTTAGACCAAAAAAGTGAAGAAGGGTCCCCCCTTTGGTGAGGTTGAAAAAAAATTTTTTTCTATCCCAAAACTGACTTCAGATTCATGTTTCTTACCCTTAAAATAGTCAAAAACCACATTTTGGACGAAATCAAAAAATGAAAATTTTTGGGCCAAAAAAGTGAAGAAGGGTCCCCCCTTTGGTTAGGTCGAAAAAAATATTTTTATATCCCAAAACTGACTTCAGATTCGTGTTCCCCACCCTTAAAACAGTCAAAAACCACATTTTGGATGAAATCAAAAAATTAAAATTTTCGTGTCCAAAAAGTGAAGAAGGGTCCCCCCTTTGGTGAGGTCGAAAAAAATGTTTTTGTATCCCAAAACCGACTTCAGAATCGTGTTTCTCAACCTTAAAACTGCCAAAAACCACATTTTGGATGACATGGCTCCAAAAAAGGGTACCTCACTCGGCCCTGAAAAGGGCCGAAAAACAATTATTTCATCATAATTGGCCCTGAAAAGAGCCTTAAAAAGAAAAAAGGGTCAATATTTTTTTAACACAAAATTTACTTCAAATTCGTGTCTCCCACCCTAAAAAGGGTAAAAAAACACATTTTGAGTAAAATCAAAAAATCAAAAGTTTTTACTTCTTGAGTGATATTCAAAATGTCGAATTCACGACCATCACCATATTTTTGACTTGCAAAACTGGAGCTACCAGATTACGCAAAAATCGTTTTCTAATTGAAAAAATTGCACAATAATTACTAAAAGGGGTATGCCACGGCCCACGAGGAATCGTGTACACGATCCTTTGTACAAATTGTTACACCTTCTATTTAAACTCGAGGATGATCTGTCTATTTTGAAGTGAAAAAAGGCAGCACCTCCCCCTTTCACCCGGTGGTAAAAGGTGGAAAGTCTATTAGGCCATTGATGCCAAATTGACGGCACGCAATACACCGGACAAAGGATCTCATGAAAATACTTTTTTTCGGACAAAAGATAATTTAGAAAGCGAGAAACGTTGCAGGTTATGCACTGAGAGAAACTTGACTTTTTTTAATTTTCAAAATTCAAAATTTTTATAAGCCAAAAACGACTTCAAATTCATGTTTCCCACTCTTAGAATAGCCAAAAACCACATTTTGGGCGAAATCGAAAAATGAAAAATTTTTGGGTCAAAAAAGTGAAAAAGGGTCCCTCCTTTGGTCAGGTCGAAAAAAATGTTTTTCAAACCGACTTCAGATTCGTGTTTCCCACCCTTAAAATAGTCAAAAACCACATTTTGGACGAAATCAAAAAATGAAAATTTTTGGGTCATAAAAGTGAAGAAGGGTCCCCCCTTTGGTGAGGTTGAAAAAATTATTTTTCTATCCCAAAACTGACTTCAGATTCGTGTTTCCCACCCTTAAAATAGTCAAAAACCACATTTTGGACGAAATTAAAAAATTAAAATTTTTGGGTCACAAAACTGAAGAAGGGTCCCCCCTTTGGTGAGGTCGAAAAAAATGTTTTTCTATCGCAAAAACAACTTCAGATCCGTGTTTCTCACCCTTAAAATAGCCAAAAACCACATTTTGGATGAAATCAAAAAATGAAAATTTTCGTGTCTAAAAAGTGAAGAAGGGTCCCCCCTTTGGTGAGGTCGAAAAAAATATTTTTGTATCCCAAAAATGACTTCAGATTCGTGTTTCCCACCCTTAAAATAGTCAAAAACCACATTTTGGATGAAATAAAAAAATGAAAATTTTCGTGTCTAAAAAGTGAAGAAGGGTCCCCCCTTTGGTGAGGTCGAAAAAAATATTTTTGAATCCAAAAAATGACTTCAGATTCGTGTTTCCCACCCTCAAAACCGTCAAAAACCACATTTTGGATGAAATCAAAAAATGAAAATTTTCGTGTCCAAAAAGCGGAGAAGTGTCCACTCCTCTGGTGAGGTGAAATATTTACCTCTATGCACTAGAGAAATTAAAAAAAATTCAAATTCCAATGAATCTCGGTCAATAACGGGCAGCACAATTGTATTAACTCCGGTCATTTAGAGCCTTTTAAAAAAATGGAACCTGCAGATAACGTACCGTTTATCTTCACTTTTATCTTTAAGGGCTTCACGGTATGTAAATTAATGGCGAAGCGTTGACCAAGCGAACAATGAAATAACGGGCCCTCACTTTTGACATGCTCTTAATGGCCCTTAAAACCCCAATTAGGAACCGAGAAATTAATTATCCTCTTTTACGACAACTGTCCCACCTTAAAGAGACGAAAGTTCAAATATTTTACCTAAAAACTTCACTTTGTGATAAGACTTATAGGTTAAGTAAAGGTAAATACTATTCCGGTTCGAAACCTGCCAACAAAAGGTTCCGAAAACGTTCCAAATATAAAACGTTTAAAAGGCTGTCTTCACTATATCGAATACTTTTTTGAGGTTTTCCTCTTTTATAGTTTTGTTTGCTGATCTTTGAGTCGATTTTTGAGGGTGAAATAGTCATCTCAGGATTTTTTAAGCTAAATAACATCGATAGGCCTTTAAATGAGCTTTCCAACGGTGTACTGTTTGTGTAGATCGGTCAATAATTAAGGAAGTTATGAGAGTTTAAAGTTAAAAGGGGTTTCAGCTCCCTTGACGAAAACACCTTTATGTCGATTTTTAAGGGTGAAGGAGTCAAATGAGCGCTTTTTAAGCCTAAATATTTTCAATAGCCCTTTAAAATAACTTTCCAACGGTGTACTGGTTGTGTAGATCGGTCAAGAAGTAAGGAAGTTATGGGAGTTTAAAGTTAACAGAAGTTTCAGCTCCCTTGACGAAAACACCTTTATGTCGATTTGTAAGGGTGAAGGAGTCAAATTAGCGCTTTTTGATGCTAAATTTTTTCGATAGCTCTTTAAAATAGCTTTTCAACGGTGTACTGTTTGAGTAGATCGGTTAAATATTAAGGAAGTTATGGGAGTTCAAAGTTAAAAATGGTTTTGTACAAAACTACCCTTGACAAAAACACCTTTTATGTTTTGTAAATTTTAAGGAAAAGGTCCGTTAGATACGTAATTGAATATTGGTACATAACACGACCTTGAATTCCCCGATTTTGAGATCACGAATCCCAAACAATGGGATGATCATGGAGGAGGCCCGACGGAAAAACGTGATTGCGGTAACTGTCGTGAACCGGTTTTACGCAAGAACTGATCCGCTTTTTTCAAAAGATCGCACGCCGTCTTCGGTTTCCTCGACTTTTCGCTCCAGCCCTCAAGGGATGAAAATCGTGTTCACGAATACCCGCCCCCATACGTCACCCATGACGTCACCAAGATATGAGCTATCTACACGATCAATTGCACAAGATTTTCCTTTGTATCGATCATCGCACTTTCTTTCCTTTTTATTTTTTTTTATATAATTTATTTACTTATGTAAAGTTCGTCATTTATTCAGATGACTTTCCCTAACATCTGTAACTGATGGAATCTGAAAGGTTCTGGTTTTCGAATTGGCTTTTGACCTCTTAGCCAAGGCTTTCTAATCTGGAGGCGGCAAAAAAATAAATCATCTTGGCGATCTTTATGAGGATTTTTGAGTATGAAGGAGTCAAAAAAGCGTTTTTTGAGCCTAAATATTTTCGATAGCCCTTTAAAAGAGCTTTCCAACGGTGTACTGTTTGGGTAGATAGGTCAAGAATTAAGGAAGTTATGGGAGTTTTAAAAAAAGTTTCTGATACCCCCATTTTACTCATTTAGTGACGACAACATTGAGGAACGTGACGTTCCACAAATAAAAAACAAGTGAATTATTTATCCTAATTATCTACCATTAGAGTCACATTCTCTTTAAATGTCCCTTTCACGATATGTCCTTATTCACGAATTGAAAGTACAAAAAAAGAAGGACTTTCTTTAAATTATTTTTTGAAAACTTTAAATCCGCTTTGTTACCTCCAGGAGAACAATGAGCGATGGAAATGAGGCCAATTCTATACGTCAGCCTCTTGACAGGATAAAGATCTTCGGATCACGTGAACAAAAAGTAACCTTTACGGAGTCGGAAACCTTTTTTTAAAAATTCCTTCTTTTTCTAGGAGACCTTATTTTTCTTACGAGCAAAAAAGGAATTTAACGGGTAGAAATTACGGGTGGGCAAACTGTTTAATAACAGGTTGGAAAAAAAAGTTCGCGTTCGCCCGAGAAAAGGAAAAAAAAAATAAATTTCATGAAAAACTATCTCGATGTTAAACAGAGCGGGGTAATTTTATGTTTTGCCGTTTAAAAATTAATAAAATGAATGTTGGACGTGTTTGTCTTCCGTAAAATTGTTTCTCGTGTAACAGGAGTCCCCTTGCCTCACTCCCCTGGGAGGGGGCTACAGGACCCCCAGTCATTGTCAAAAAGGTCAAGGTGAGGTTGAAGAGTTAATTCATTTAATTAATTAATTTTAACTTCCCCTTTTGTTACAAAAGAGTCTTCAATCTTAAAGTTCCCATCGTGGTTTTCTTTTTTTTCGGTCCTGGGATTTTTGAACAATTTGCCTTTAGGCTATGTCCGTTTCGTGTACTTTCAAGGGCTTTTTTCGCTCTATTGATTCAACACAGAACCATAATTTTTTTAAAAATTAATAGTTTTGTGGACAGTTCAGTCCTTTACTTTATAAATCTCAGCGATCATCATTTTCTGACGATAAAATTTTTAATTTTAGCGATCATTCTTACGATTTAGCGATCAATTTGACGATGCAGCTACTTACTTTTCCGGTTTAGCGACAATTAAAAGATTTAGCGACCATTTTTTACGAACAATTTAGCGAAAACTTTTAAAGAACGATTTAGCGATCATTTTTAACGAATCTCACAAATAAAATTACTATTTAGCGATCATTCTTACGATTTAGCGATTATTCTTACGATTTAGCGATTATTCTTACGATTTAGCGATCATTTTGACGATTTAGCGACCATTTTTTTGAATCTCACAAATAACATGTTTACGATTTAGCGATAACTTTGACGATATAGAGATCATTTTGACGATTTAGCGACAAATTTTATGAATCTCAAAATAAAATGTTCACTATTTAGCGATCATTCTTAGTTCTTATGGTTTAGCGATCATTTTGTCGATTTAGCGACCATTTTTCTGAATCTCACAAATAACATGTTTACGATTTAGCGATAGAGCGACGATTTAGCGATAGAGCGAATATTTTTACGAATCTCGCAAATAAAATGTTTACTATTTAGCGATGATTCTTACGGTTAAGGATCATTTTGACGATTTAGCGACCAATTATATGAATCTCATACTATTTAACGATCATTCTCAGTTCTTAAGGTTTAGCGATCATTTTGACGATTTAGCGACAAATTTTATGAATCTCAAAAATAAAATGTTTACTATTTAACGATCATTCTTACGGTTTAGCGATCATTTTGACGATTTAAGCGACCAATTTTACGATTCTCATACTATTTAGCGACCATTCTTAGTTTTTATGGTTTAGCGATCGTTTTGTCGATTTAGCGACCATTTTTCTGAATCTCACAAATAACATGTTTACGATTTAGCGATAGAGCGACGATTTAGCGATAGAGCGAATATTTTTACGAATCTCGCAAATAAAATGTTTACTATTTAGCGATGACTCTTACGGTTTAGCGATCATTTTGACGATTCAGCGACCAATTTTATGAATCTCATACTATTTAACGATCATTCTCAGTTCTTAAGGTTTAGCGATCATTTTGACGATTTAGCGACAAATTTTATGAATCTCACAAATAAAATGTTTACTATTTAACGATCATTCTTACGGTTTAGCGATCATTTTGACGATTTAAGCGACCAATTTTACGATTCTCACCAATTTTGTCGTTTTAGCGATAACTTTGACGATACATATAGAGATCATTTTGACGATTTAGCGACCATTTTTACGAATCTCACAATCAAAATGATTACTATTTAATGATCATTCTTACGATTTAGCGACCAATTTAGCGATCATTCTTAAAGTTTAGCGATTAGCCTATAAAACGCATAAAAATCGAGATAATGGAGAAAATGTTTGTATTCCCGCTAAAGTACTTTGAACTTGAAATCACCACGGCTCCCACAGAATAATAACAAAAAAAATGCAAATTAATGTACATAAAATTATAATTTACTGTAAAAAAATTGCCATTTTTCCGTCACACAGGACTGTCCGTTTATGACCGGGATTTGACGAAGAAATGAACGGTTTTAGCGAAAAGAAAGTTTTATCTCAGATTTCCGCTGGCGTCTTTAATTGATCTTCGCTGGGTGAAAACATGAAACTTCACAGTTTCGCTTAATTATGGCCCAATCATCTCCCGGCTCCACCCCTCCCCTCCAAATTGCATTCAACCTCGAAAATCGTGATCTTCGTTATACGAACAAGGAGGGAAAAACACGTTACGTACTCGTTAAAAAATAAACGCGATCTGGAAGTCTTGAGGTTCTTTAAAAAAAAGTCTAGAACAAACCCAGACATGACTTCCTGGACTTTTTCCCCGTCATTCTCATATTTCTTCTAAAAACGCAAGAATGCAGGGTTTCGTCGATTTTTTTTTTCCCGCCTTTTTTTTCTTCCCTTTTAGTTCTATTTTATGGGGTTTCGGTTCACTGGCCACGTGTTCAGTCAAGGATCGCAGGATTGCTTTTATTTTTCCGAAGTTTTATTATAAGGGAAATGATTGATTTTGACATGTTATTGGGATCTAAAATAATGAAATCCTTTGAAATGGTCTCTTTAAAGTTGAGGACTTTGACCCTTTTTCGATGAAACGTTGATTAATTGGACTTAGCCCTTTTTTCGTGATAAACAAGAGGAAAATAATTTTTGGGTGAACTCAAAAATTAAAAGTTTTGAGGCCAAATAGTGCCAAATCTTACCATAGCAACGAGCTCAGAGTACCTAGTCAACTCGTTACTATAGCAACGCGCAATTTGTTTATGTACTTACTTGGCAACCTTTTATTATTTTTTATAAATTATATATAAAAATTTATTTATTTATTTTTCAGACCCTCATTATTTTGACGACTCAGCTATATCTTTTGCTTCTTAGCGACAATTTTTAAAGAACAATTTGGCGACAATTTTTTAAAGAACGATTTAGCGAATAAAATTTAAAGAACGATTTAGCGACAATTTTTAAAGATCGATTTAGCGACAATTTTCAAAGAAAAATTTAGCGACAGTTTTCTAAAGAACAGTTTAGCGACAATTTTTTAAAGAACGATTTAGCGACAATTTTTAAAGAACGATTTAGCGACAACTTTTAAAGAACGATTTAGCGCCCATTTTTTTACGAACAATTTAGCGACCATTTCTAAAGAACGATTTAGCGACCATTTTCAAAGAACGATTTAGCGACAATTTTCAAAGAAAAATTTGCGACGGTTTTTTTTAAAAAACAGTTTAGCGACAATTTTTTAAAGAACGATTTAGCTACAATTTTTTAAAGAACGATTTAGCGACAATTGTTAAAGAACGATTTATCGACAACTTTTAAAGAACGATTTAGCGACAATTTTTAAAGAGCGATTTAGCGACAACTTTTAGAGAACGATTTAGCGCCCTTTTTTTTACGAACAATTTAGCGACCATTTTTAAAGAACGATTTAGCGACAATTTTCAAAGAACAATTTAGCGACAATTTTTTAAAGAACGATTTAGCGACAATTTTTTAAAGAACGATTTAGCGACAATTTTTAAAGAACGATTTAGCGACAATTTTTTTGAAGAACAATTTTGCGACCATTTTTAAAGAACGATTTAGCTACCATTTTCAAAGAACGATTTAGCGACAATTTCTAAAGAACGATTTAGCGACAATTTTAAAGAACGATTTAGCGACAATTTTTAAAGAACAATTTAGCGACAATTTTCTAAAGAACAGTTTAGCGACAATTTTTTAAAGAACGATTTAGCGACAATTTTTTAAAGAACGATTTAGCGACAATTTTTAAAGAACGATTTAGCGACAACTTTTAAAGAACGATTTAGCGACAATTTTTAAAGAGCGATTTAGCGACAACTTTTAGAGAACGATTTAGCGCCCTTTTTTTTACGAACAATTTAGCGACCATTTTTAAAGAACGATTTAGCGACCATTTTCTAAGAACGATTTAGCGACAATTTCTAAAGATCAATTTAGCGACAATTATCAAAGAAAAATTTAGCGACGGTTTTTTAAAGAACAGTTTAGAGACAATTTTTTAAAGAACGATTTAGCTACAATTTTTTAAAGAACGATTTAGCGACAATTTTTAAAGAACGATTTATCGACAACTTTTAAAGAACGATTTAGCGACAATTTTTAAAGAACGATTTAGCGACGAATTTCAAAGAACGATTTAGCGACAATTTCTAAAGATCAATTTAGCGACAATTTTCAAAGAAAAATTTAGCGACAGTTTTTTAAGGAACAGTTTAGCGACAATTTTTTAAAAAACGATTTAGCGACAATTTTTAAAGAACGATTTAGCGACAACTTTTAAAGAGCGATTTAGCGCCCTTTTTTTTTACGAAACACAAATAAAGTGTTTACTATTTAGCGATTATTTTGACGGTTCAGCTTCATACTTTTCCTGTTTAGCGACAATTTTTATCACCAGTACCATAGCCAACTCGTCACTATAGCAACGCGCAATTTGTTTATGTACCTACCTAATTGGCAACCTTTTTATTTATTTTTTAATTAATTCAATTATTTTTTTTAGACCGTCGGCCCAGACGAGTTGCCACCTGATATCGTCCTACCTCGCGGTAATTCCGAGCCGGTTTCCAAGCATCAAACTTCCCGAGGTAATTGAATATCATAATTAGAGGCCATGAAAAACAAGCAAATTGTTTACCTGAAAGTTGATGACCGCTTAAGCTCACATCGGGCTGCAATTTGATTTCCATCTCCTTCAATTTCGAATGTAAATCCCTCGTGTGTAAAAACAGAAACAAAGTCGTCGAAATGGCCATTAAAGCGACCAGCTCGCTCGTCCTGAAAAATTAGAAAAAATATTAAAATAATAATTTATAGGGGTTTCGTAAGGAGTGAAAGTATTTAAAAATGTTGATATTTATATCGGGTGAATCTCGACCTGGTTAAGTGTACGACTAGATCGTAAAATACGAATATAGAAAGTCTGGAAGTTTAATTAAGAAGGCACTGGAGAAAAAAAAAATTACTTCATTCTGAGAAAAGAATGTCGAGTGGGGAAGAATTTTGATGGACAGGGCAGGAAGGTACGAACCAAAAGGGATCTAAACATCAAGAAATCCCCCGAGAGAAGGTCCACAACAAGAAATGGAATCTAAACAAGCTAAATAGGGGCCCCAGCCAAAGAAAAGGGCCCCAAACATACAGAAAAGGGGGTCCAAACATACAGAAAGGGGTCCAAACATACAGAAAAGGGGTCCAAACATACATAAAGGGGTCCAACAGACAGAAAAGGGGTCCAACAGACCGAAAAGGGGTCCAAACAGACAGAAAATGGGTCAAACATACATAAAAGGGGTCCAAACATACAGAAAAGGGGTCCAGACATACAGAAAAGGGGTCCAAACGTACAGAAAAGAGGTCCAAACTCCAAACATATAGGAAAGGGGTCCAAACATCTAGGAAAGGGATCCAAACATACAGAAAGGGGTCCAAACATACAGAAAAGGGGTCCAAACATACATAAAAGGGGTCCAAACATACATAAAAGGGGTCCAAACATACATAAAAGGGGTCCAAACATACATAAAAGGGGTCCAAACATACATAAAAGGGGTCCAAACATACATAAAAGGGGTCCAAACATACATAAAAGGGGTCCAAACATACATAAAAGGGGTCCAAACATACAGAAAAGGGGTCCAACAGACACAAAAGGGGTCTAACAGACAGAAAAGGGGTCCAAACATACAGAAAATGGGTCGAACATACATAAAAGGGGTCCAAACATGCATAAAAGGGGTCCAGACATACAGAAAAGGGGTCCAAACATACAGAAAAGAGGTCCAAACTCCAAACATATAGGAAAGGGGTCCAAAGATCTAGGAAAGGGATCCAAACATACAGAAAGGGGTCCAAACATACAGAAAAGGGGTCCAGACATACAGAAAAGGGGTCCAAACATACAGAAAAGGGGTCCAAACATACAGAAAAGGGGTCCAAACATACATAAAAGGGGTCCAAACATACATAAAAGGGTTCCAAGGTCTAAACTTCTTTAAAATTGGTCCAAACGTGAAATTTTAATAGCCACCATGTTCTATTTTGGTCCCAAATACTCGAAAATGCCCAAAAAGGAGACCATACTGTGTTCGACCCTCACAAAGCGTATAAAAGTCGTTAAAAAACAAAATCGAGACACAAAAATTTATTCAAAAACGTGACCATTAAAGTTGTATAAGTTTGATGGCCTATTTTTACGCAATATAGAAAGCACATCTTCTCGTTTTTCGTCCTTTTTTTTCTTCCAACCCCCACCCCCGTTTTATTTTTATACAAAATCCGACTTTATTCTTGATTTTGGTGTTAACTTTAAATGGTAAAGAAGTCGTGAAAGATATAAATCGCTCTCCCTCTCTTTTCTTTGAGTTAAATAACATTTTATAATAAAACGGTACTGAATGGTTTCGGATGCCGGTTTGCTCGATCCGATCCGCTCTGATTGTGATTGGAGAAAAAAATGAAATATTATTATTGGATTCTGCACGTTTGTTTTATTAAATCCGTTATTCTTCCAAGCCACGCTTTATAATTAAAAATCGAAGAAGTACGATTTATAAGTAAACTGCAGCAGTGACAGAAATAGGTCCCAAAAGTAAAACCTCACTCAAAAATCAGTTTTTTGCCTTTTTGACCCGAAAATTTTCATTTTTAGATTTCGTCCAAAATGCGGTTTTTGGCTATTTTAAGGGTGGAAAACACGAATCTGATGTCGGTTTTGTGATAGAAAAACATTTTTTTCGACCTCAGCAAAGGGGGGACCCTTTTGTACTTTTTTGGCCCAAAAATTTTTATTTTTTGATTTCGTCCAAAATGTGGTTTTTGACGTTTTTAAGGGTGGGAAACACGAATCTGAAGTCGGTTTTGGGATATAAAAACATTTTTTTCAGCCATACCAAAGGGAGGACCCTTCTTCACTTTTTTGAACAGAAAATTTTCATTTTTAGATTTCGTCCAAAATGTGGTTTTTGGTTATTTTAAGGGTGGGAAACACAAATCTGAAGTCGGTTTTGGGATAGAAAAACATTTTATTCGACCTCACCAAAGGGGGGACCCGTCACTTTTTTGGCCCAAAACTTTTCATTTTTAGATTTCGTCCAAAATGTGGTTTTTGACGTTTTTAAGGGTGGGAAATACGAATCTGAAGTCGGCTTTGGGATATAAAAACATTTTTTTCGGCCATACCAAAGGGGGGGACCCTTCTTCACTTTTTTGAACAGAAAATTTTCATTTTTAGATTTCGTCCAAAATGTGGTTTTTGGTTATTTTAAGGGTGGCGAACACGAATCTGAAGTCGGTTTTGGGATAGAAAAACATTTTATTCGACCTCACCAAAGGGGGGAACCTTCTTCACTTTTTTGGCCCAAAAATTTTCATTTTTTGATTTCGTCCAAAATGTGGTTTTTGGTTATTTTAAGGGTGGGGAACACGAATCTGAAGTCGGTTTTGGGATAGAAAAATTTTTTTTTCGACCTTACCAAAGGTGGGACCCTTCTTCACTTTTTTGGCCCAAAAATTTTCATTTTTAGATTTCGTCCAAAATGTGGTTTTTGGTTATTTTAAGGGTGGCGAACACGAATCTGAAGTCGGTTTTGGGATAGAAAAACATTTTATTCGACCTCACCAAAGGGGGGACCCTTCTTCACTTTTTTGGCCCAAAAATTTTCATTTTTTGATTTCGTCCAAAATGTGGTTTTTGGCTATTTTAAGGGTGGGGAACACGAATCTGAAGTCGGTTTTGGGATAGAAAAACATTTTTTTCGGCCATACCAAAGGGGGGACCCTTCATCACTTTTTTGGCCCAAAAATTTCTATTTTTTGATTCCGTCCAAAATGTGGTTTTTGGATATTTCAAGGGCGGGGAACACGAATCTGAAGTCGGTTTTGGGATAGAAAAACATTTTTTTCGACCTCACCAAAGGGGGGACCCTTCTTCACTTTTTTGGCCCAAAAATTTTCATTTTTTGATTTCGTCCAAAATGTGGTTTTTGGTTATTTTAAGGGTGGGGAACACGAATCTGAAGTCGGTTTTGGGATAGAAAAATTTTTTTTTCGACCCTTCTTCACTTTTTTGGCCCAAAAATTTTCATTTTTAGATTTCGTCCAAAATGTGGTTTTTCACTATTTTAAGAGTGGAAAACACGAATCTAAAGTCGTTTTTAAAATTCCTCTTTAAACTATCTTTCTAATGGTATAAATATCAAGATTAAAAAAATTCTGATCAAAAAGGCAGTGGAATAGGTTGGCCACACTGGAAAACATGAGGTCAAACTGCAGTTTTGTGCTCCTTAAAAAGACGTCAATAAGTAAAAGTGAATTGAGGAAGATCGAAAAAAAGATGCTTTCACTAGTCGGAACTAAAGAAAATGACCGGAACCCTTTTTTTCGGTAACAATGAGAGGATTCTAATTTTTTCTTTCTTCCCAGTGTGTAAAAAAAATCGAAAGTAAACGGATCGATTCTTTTAAAAACGAGTTTCGCACAAAAGCCCTTTAATAAAAGAAGTCTTTCCAAATCCTTTTATAGAGGAAAAAACGTAACAGACCTAATTATCCTTAAAACGACAATGGGACGCAAGAAAAAAATCAATTCTAATTACGAAACCCCATATTGAAACTTTTTTTTTCTTATACAGAAGAGTGTGAAAATCGTAAATCAACCAAAAACTTGTGAAACACTTTTCGTTATAAAATTTTTACAAAAATTCTAAAACGGTCCACAATGGGCCATAAGTTAGGGTGGAAAACAATGTTTTTATATCACAAAACTGACTTCAGATTCGTGTTTCCCTCCCTAAAAACAGCCAACAATCACATTTTGGATGAAATCAAAAAACGGAAATTTTAGGGCCAAAAAAGTGAAGAAGGGTCCCCCCTTTGGTATGGCCGAAAAAAATATTTTCATATCCCAAAACCGACTTCAGATTCGTGTTTCCCACCCTTAAAATAGTCAAAAACCACATTTTGGATGAAATCAAAAAACGGAAATTTTAGGGCCAAAAAAGTGAAGAAGGGTCCCCCCTTTGGTATGGCCGAAAAAAATATTTTCATATCCCAAAACCGACTTCAGATTCGTTTTTCCCACCCTTAAAATAGCCAAAAACCGCATTTTGGATGAAATCAAAAAACGGAAATTTTAGGGCCAAAAAAGTGAAGAAGGGTCCCCCCTTTGGTATGACCAAAAAAATTATTTTCATATCCCAAAACCGACTTCAGATTCGTGTTTCCCACCCTTAAAATAGCCAAAAACCACATTTTAGATGAAATCAAAAAATGAAAATTTTCGATCCAAAAACATTGTGAGATCGAAAAAAAAACTGTATAAAATAGAGTGCAACCTAGATCTCGGTTTTCGATGGCTTAACCCAGTTCACAGATCTTCACGACGATGGAAGAAAAAAGAAAAGAACAATTAGCCGCTTTTTGTCTTGACGAGGTTTCACTTGAGCCCTTCATTAATTGAGAGACTGACCGAAAAAAACAACAAAATGAGTCTCCATTTCTTCCTAATCCCACAAAAGGTTAATTTCCAATCTTCTTCTCTAAATTCGGAAGTTCCCCTCCACTTTTTTGTTTCTTTTTAATTATTGCCATCTCGTCACGGATAAATTACGTCACGTACGTGAATGACGACGGGAAAAACACGAAAAAGAATTACAAAAATGGCCGATGCTCGTCTTGACAATTGGGCAACTCGAAAATTCGTGACAGAGAAGACTATCCTGACAAAAAAATATCCTTGAATGGATTTGCAAAGGCTTTTTGTGTGCTCAGATTATGTACGCAGTTTAACTAAGTGATGAGAATTTAAATATGTAAATAAGAACAATATTTTATATTTAAATACATTACAAAGCCAATTTTCCGAAAATGTAATTTAAAAGTCATTTTATGGTCAAAAACAAAGTTTTCTGTCTAATGAATCCAAAATCAACGTTTTTGTCGACTTCACCAAAGGGGGGACCCTTCTTCACGTTTTGGATACAAAAATTTTCATTTTTTGATTTCGTCCAAAATGTGGTTTTTGGCTATTATAAGGGTGGGAAACACGAATCTGAAGTCGGTTTTGGGATAGAAAAACATTTTATTCGACCTCACCAAAGGGGGGGACCCTTCTTCACTTTTTTGGCCCAAAAATCTTCATTTTTTGATTTCGTCCAAAATGTGGTTTTTGGCTATTTTAAGGGTGGAAAACACGAATCTGAAGTCGGTTTTGGGATTGAAAAACTTTTTTTTCGACCCCACCAAAGGGGGGACCCTTCTTAACTTTTTTGGCCCAAAAATTTTATTTTTTGATTTCGTCCAAAATGTGGTTTTTGGCTATTATGAGGGTGGGAAACACGAATCTGAAGACGGTTTAGTGAAAATTCGACCTCACCAAAGGGGGGACCCTTCTTAACTTTTTTGGCCCAAAAATTTTATTTTTTGATTTCGTCCAAAATGTGGTTTTTGGCCATTATAAGGGTGGGAAACACGAATCTGAAGTCGGTTTTGGGATTGAAAAACTTTTTTTTCGACCCCACCAAAGGGGGGACCCTTCTTAACTTTTTTGGCCCAAAAATTTTATTTTTTGATTTCGTCCAAAATGTGGTTTTTGGCTATTATAAGGGTGGGAAACACGAATCTGAAGTCGGTTTTGGGATAGAAAAACATTTTATTCGACCTCACCAAAGGGGGGGGGGACCCTTCTTCACTTTTTTGGCCCAAAAATCTTCATTTTTTGATTTTGTCCAAAATGTGGTTTTTGGCTATTTTAAGGGTGGGAAACACGAATCTGAAGTCGGTTTTGGGATATATAAACTTTTTTTTCGACCGAACTAAAGGGGGGGACCCTTCTTCACTATTTTGATCCAAAAATTTTCATTTTTTGATTTCGTCCAAAATATGGATTTTTTTTATTTTAAGGGTGATGAACGCGAATCTGAAGTCGGTTTTGGGATATAAAAACATTTTTTGACATTTCAAATCAGTTTTTTGTTTGAGGGTCATCGGGTTTTTTATTTGGCAAATTAGGAGGCTCTTTTCAGGGCCAGTTATTGTTTTTCGGCTCTTTTCAGGGCCAAATGAGAGACCCTTTTTTGGAGCGATGCCATCCAAAATGTGCTTTTTCACTATTTTAAGGGTGGGAAACACGAATCTGAAGTCGTTTTTAGGATTTAAAAAAAAAATTGGCGCCATATGTCTACAGTTTGATGCAGATTACAGAACTTTGAGATTCGGCAAAGGAATACGTAACGAATTAATTCCTAAAAATGAATGAAAATTGCGCCAGAAATAATAACGGGCTAGAAAAATAAAGTCACTTCCTGGTTTTTAGACGCCGCGGGTGTCTTTTCAATCGCGCGACATGAAAAGCAATCAGAAGATCTCGAAAGGCCCTCAAAATCAAAGCGTTACATAAGAAAAGATTTTTTTG
Source organism: Orius laevigatus (assembly GCA_018703685.1). Classification (NCBI taxonomy): domain Eukaryota; kingdom Metazoa; phylum Arthropoda; class Insecta; order Hemiptera; family Anthocoridae; genus Orius; species Orius laevigatus. The sequence continues at coordinate 20,312 of JAGWEN010000779.1, forward strand.
TGAGTTTCTTGACTGTTTACGGAATATTGACCGTTGCCCTCACTGCGGTGGGACGGCCCGTTTTTTGTGAAGAGCTTGACCTTTCATCCCTCGAGATCTAAGAATTTTTTGAACGCTTTTCTCTTCGTTTTTCGGGGTCAACACATCTCTTTCAGGGTCAGAAGGCCGGCTGACCCCTTTCCTTCCGGCTTAGCATAGAAGTGTTGCGCTACGAATACATTAAGAACCTTTAAAAGAGGGACTTTCTTTGTATATATTTTTATTCAAATATACTATTGAACCTTAGGAAAGTTGTGATGATTCAGAGGAAATAGCGAATTTGTGATGGAATTTTTCATTTTTTGATTTCATCAAAAATGTGGTTTTGGACGGTTTTAAGGGTGGGAAACACGAATCTGAAGTCGGTTTTGGGATATAAAAACATTTTTTTCGACCTCACCAAAGGGGGGACCCTTCTTCACTTTTTCCACCCAAAATTTTTCATTTTTTGATTTCGTCCAAAATGTGGTTTTTGGCAGTTTTAAGGGTAAGAAAAACAAATCTGATGATCCTAGTTATGATCCTAGTCAGCAGGGGTTATTTAGCAAATTAGGAGGCTCTTTTCAGGGCCAATTATTGTTTTTGGGCCCTTTTCAGGGCCAAGTGAAAAACCCTTTTTTGGAGCGATGTCATCCAAAATGTGGTTTTTGGCATTTTTAAGGGTGAGAAACACGAATCTGAATTCGGTTTTTAGATATGAAAATATTTTTTTCGACCTCACCAAAGGGGGGACCCTTCTTCACTTTTTCCACCCAAAATTTTTCATTTTTTGATTTCGTCCAAAATGTGGTTTTTGGCGGTTTTAAGGGTAAGAAAAGGGTTTATCTGGTTTTAAGGGAAATCTGATGATCCTAGTTATGATCCTAGTCAGCAGGGGTTATTGAGCAAATTAGGAGGCTCTTTTCAGTGCCAATTATTGTTTTTCGGCCCTTTTCAGGGCCAAGTGAAAAACCCTTTTTTGGAGCGATGTCATCCAAAATGTGGTTTTTGGCATTTTTAAGGGTGAGAAACACGAATCTGAATTCGGTTTTTAGATATAAACATATTTTTTTCGACCACACCCAAGGGGGGACCCTTCTTCTCTTTTTTGACCCAAAAATTTTTATTTTATGATTTCATCCAAAATGTGGTTTTTGGCGGTTTTAAGGGTAAGAAAAACAAATCTGATGATCCTAGTTATGATCCTAGTCAGCAGGGGTTATTGAGCAAATTAGGAGGCTATTTTCAGGGCCAATTATAGTTTTTGGGCCCTTTTCAGGGCCAAGTGAAAAACCCTTTTTTGGAGCAATGTCATCCAAAATGTGGTTTTTCTCATTTTTAAGGGTGAGAAACACGAATCTGAATTCGGTTGTTAGATATAAACATATTTTTTTCGACCACACCCAAGGGGGGACCCTTCTCTTTTTTTACCTAAAAATTTTTATTTTTTTATTTCATCCAAAATGTGGTTTTTGACTATTTTAAGGGTGGGAAACACGAATCTGAAGTCGGTTTTGGGATATAAAAACATTTTTTTCGACCTCACCAAAGGGGGGACCCTTCTTCACTTTTTCCACCCAAAAATTTTCAATTTTTGATTTCGTCCAAAATGTGGTTTTTGGCGGTTTTAAGGGTAAGAAAAACAAATCTTATGATCCTAGTTATAAACCTAGTCAGCAGGGGTTATTGAGCAAATTAGGAGGCTCTTTTCATTGCCAATTATTGTTTTTCGGCCCTTTTCAGGGCCAAGTGAGAATCCCTTTTTTGGAGAGATGTCATCCAAAATGTAATTTTTGGCATTTTTAAGGGTGAGAAACACGAATCTGAATTCGGTTTTTAGATATGAACATATTTTTTTCGACCACACCCAAGGGGGACCCTTCTCTTTTTTGACCTAAAAATTTTTATTTTTTGATTTCATCCAAAATGTGGTTTTTGACTATTTTAAGGGTGGAAAACACGAATCTGAAGTCATTTTTGGGATAAAAAAATATTTTTTTCGACCTCACCAAAGGGGGGACCCTTCTTCTCTTTTTTGACCCAAAAATTTTTATTTTATGATTTCATCCAAAATGTGGTTTTTGGCGGTTTTAAGGGTAAGAAAAACAAATCTGATGATCCTAGTTATGATCCTAGTCAGCAGGGGTTATTGAGCAAATTAGGAGGCTATTTTCAGGGCCAATTATAGTTTTTGGGCCCTTTTCAGGGCCAAGTGAAAAACCCTTTTTTGAGCAATGTCATCCAAAATGTGGTTTTTCTCATTTTTAAGGGTGAGAAACACGAATCTGAATTCGGTTGTTAGATATAAACATATTTTTTTCGACCACACCCAAGGGGGGACCCTTCTCTTTTTTTACCTAAAAATTTTTATTTTTTTATTTCATCCAAAATGTGGTTTTTGACTATTTTAAGGGTGGGAAACACGAATCTGAAGTCGGTTTTGGATATAAAAACATTTTTTCGACCTCACCAAAGGGGGGACCCTTCTTCACTTTTTCCACCCAAAATTTTCAATTTTTGATTTCGTCCAAAATGTGGTTTTTGGCGGTTTTAAGGGTAAGAAAAACAAATCTTATGATCCTAGTTATAAACCTAGTCAGCAGGGGTTATTGAGCAAATTAGGAGGCTCTTTTCATTGCCAATTATTGTTTTCGGCCCTTTTCAGGGCCAAGTGAGAATCCCTTTTTTGGAGAGATGTCATCCAAAATGTGATTTTTGGCATTTTAAGGGTGAGAAACACGAATCTGAATTCGGTTTTTAGATATGAACATATTTTTTTCGACCACACCCAAGGGGGACCCTTCTCTTTTTGACCTAAAAATTTTTATTTTTTGATTTCATCCAAAATGTGGTTTTTGACTATTTAAGGGTGGAAACACGAATCTGAAGTCATTTTGGGATAAAAAAATATTTTTTTCGACCTCACCAAAGGGGGGACCCTTCTTCTCTTTTTTGACCCAAAATTTTTATTTTATGATTTCATCCAAAATGTGGTTTTTGGCGGTTTTAAGGGTAAGAAAAACAAATCTGATGATCCTAGTTATGATCCTAGTCAGCAGGGGTTATTGAGCAAATTAGGAGGCTATTTTCAGGGCCAATTATAGTTTTTGGGCCCCTTTTCAGGGCCAAGTGAAAAACCCTTTTTTGGAGCAATGTCATCCAAAATGTGGTTTTTCTCATTTTTAAGGGTGAGAAACACGAATCTGAATTCGGTTGTTAGATATAAACATATTTTTTCGACCACACCCAAGGGGGACCCTTCTCTTTTTTTACCTAAAAATTTTATTTTTTAATTTCATCCAAAATATGGTTTTTGACTATTTTAAGGGTGTAGAACACGAATCTGAAGTCGTTTTTGGGATATAAAAACATTTTTTGGACCTCACCAAAGGGGGGACCCTTTTCCACTTTTTTCATCCAAAAATTTTCAATTTTTGATTTCGTCCAAAATGTGGTTTTTGGCGGTTTTAAGGGTAAGAAAAACAAATCTTATGATCCTAGTTATAAACCTAGTCAGCAGGGGTTATTGAGCAAATTAGGAGGCTCTTTTCATTGCCAATTATTGTTTTTCGGCCCTTTTCAGGGCCAAGTGAGAATCCCTTTTTTGGAGAGATGTCATCCAAAATGTAATTTTTGGCATTTTTAATGGTGAGAAACACGAATCTGAATTCGGTTTTTAGATATGAAAATATTTTTTTTCGACCACACCAAAGGGGGGGACCCTTCTTCTCTTTTTTGACCCAAAAATTTTTATTTTTTGATTTCATCCAAAATGTGGTTTTTGACTATTTTAAGGGTGGAAAACACGAATCTGAAGTCTGTTATAGGATTTAAAAATATTTTTTTCGACCTCACCTTGTTGCTTAGAGGAAATTCGTCTCGTTTTGCCCTCTGTTGTCCATAAACATCGACTTAAATTGCTTTTCCTGGACGTTTCAACGCCTAAAGAGCCTCATCGTAAAACGGGCACGAAAATAGACCATAACCCCGTATCCCATCTGTCCATTTCTTTTCATTTAAATGGTAATAAATCCCATCTAAGGCCCCGTAGTCCGGTCACGGAGTCACAACGTGAAAACCAGTTTAGAAGTCGAGAAACGACAGTTACCGGGCCGTGACACACACCGAGAACAACAAGAACGTTACTTGACATACGGACGGATAATATCTATTAAAAGCCAGCCATTCGTGATTCATTTCCAGCTAGAAAAAGACTTGAAAATGCATCAAAATACGATCCTCCTGACCTCATTTTAACACACGAACGTTCGAAATCTTCGGTAACAACCGCTTGAAATGCGGAAAATGCGATTTCGACATGAAATTAACAAAAAAACTGTAATTACTAGGATTGTTAATGGGTTTCACTTAACGAGTTTTTTTTTCTTCTCCGACCTCAGGTTGAAATAGTCAAGTTCAATGCCGGCTTTTTGATCCTTATCACTAAAACTGCTTTTATTTTTTTTTTCCAGGAGATTGTAACTTTGTGATAATACTGTGCGATTTAATTAAAAGGTGTCTTAAACGGTTTTTTTTGTTTCCATTGTTTTTGGACGGAAAAAGTAGCCATTCTCCTCAGTTTTTGTTGTTTAGAACTGAAAAAACAGTCGTTTGGACAAATTTTTAATATTTTAGGACGGAAAAAGCGGTCAATTTTAAAATTTTCGATTGTTTTAGGACGGAAAAACAGTCTCATTGCAAAGTTTTATCGTTTTTGGACTAAAAACCAGTCGTAATGCACAGTTTTGCATGGTTTTTGGACTAAAAAACAGTCTAATTGCACAGTTTTGTATGGTTTTTGGAGTAAAAAACAGTCTTATTGCACAGTTTTGTATGGTTTTCGGACTAAAAAACAGTAGTATTGCACAGTTTTATATGGTTTTTGGACTAAAAACAGTCTCATTCCAAAGTTTTATCGTTTTTGGACTAAAAACCAGTCGTATTGCACAGTTTTGCATGGTTTTTGGACTAAAAAACAGTCTCATTGCAAAGTTTTATCGTTTTTGGACTAAAAACCAGTCGTATTGCACAGTTTTGCATGGTTTTTGGACTAAAAAAAAGTCTTATTGCAAAGTTTTGTATGGTTTTCGGACTAAAAAACAGTCTCATTGCAAAGTTTTATCGTTTTTGGACTAAAAACCAGTCGTAATGCACAGTTTTGCATGGTTTTTGGACTAAAAAACAGTCTAATTGCACAGTTTTGTATGGTTTTTGGAGTAAAAAACAGTCTTATTGCACAGTTTTGTATGGTTTTCGGACTAAAAAACAGTAGTATTGCACAGTTTTATATGGTTTTTGGACTAAAAACAGTCTCATTCCAAAGTTTTATCGTTTTAGGACTAAAAACCATTCGTATTGCACAGTTTTGCATGGTTTTTGGACAAAAAAAAAAACAATGGTATTGCACAGTTTTATTTAGTTTTTGGACTAAAAAACAGTGGTATTGCACAGTTATGTATGGTCTTCGGATTAAAAAACAGTGGTATTGCACAGTTTTGTATGGTTTTTGGACTAAAAAACAGTAGTATTGCACAGTTTTATATGGTTTTTGGACTGAAAAACAGTCTCATTCCAAAGTTTTATCGTTTTTGAACTAAAAACCAGTCGTATTGCACAGTTTTGCATGGTTTTTGGACTAAAAAACAGTGGTATTGCACAGTTTTGTATGGTCTTCGGACTAAAAAACAGTGGTATTGCACAGTTTTATTTAGTTTTTGGACTAAAAAACAGTGGTATTGCACAGTTATGTATGGTCTTCGGACTAAAAAACAGTGGTATTGCACAGTTTTGTATGGTTTTTGGACTAAAAAACAGTGGTATTGCACCGTTTTGTATGGTTTTTGGACTAAAAAACAGTAGTATTGCACAGTTTTATATGATTTTTGGACTGAAAAACAGTCTCATTGCAAAGTTTTATCGTTTTTGGACTAAAAACCAGTCGTATTGCACAGTTTTGCATGGTTTTTCGACTAAAAAACAGTAGTATTGCACAGTTTAGTATGGTTTTTGGACTAAAAAACAGTAGTATTGCACAGTTTTGTATGGTTTTCGGACTAAAAAACAGTCGTATTGCACAGTTTTGCATGGTTTTTGGACTAAAAAAAAAAAACAGTCGTATTGCACAGTTTAGTATGGTTTTTGGACTAAAAACAGTAGTATTGCACAGTTTTGTATGGTTTTCGGACTAAAAAACAGTGGTATTGCACAGTTTAGTATGGTTTTTGGACTAAAAACAGTGGTATTGCACAGTTTAGTATGGTTTTTGGACTAAAAACAGTCGTATTGCACAGTTTTGCATGGTTTTCGGACTAAAAAACAGTGGTATTGCACAGTTTTGTATGGTCTTCGGACTAAAAAACAGTGGTATTGCACAGTTTTGTATGGTTTTTGGACTAAAAAACAGTAGTATTGCACAGTTTTATATGGTTTTTGGACTGAAAAACAGTCTCATTCCAAAGTTTTATCGTTTTTGAACTAAAAACCAGTCGTATTGCACAGTTTTGCATGGTTTTTGGACTAAAAAACAGTGGTATTGCACAGTTTTGTATGGTCTTCGGACTAAAAAACAGTGGTATTGCACAGTTTTATTTAGTTTTTGGACTAAAAAACAGTGGTATTGCACAGTTATGTATGGTCTTCGGACTAAAAAACAGTGGTATTGCACAGTTTTGTATGGTTTTTGGACTAAAAAACAGTGGTATTGCACCGTTTTGTATGGTTTTTGGACTAAAAAACAGTAGTATTGCACAGTTTTATATGATTTTTGGACTGAAAAACAGTCTCATTGCAAAGTTTTATCGTTTTTGGACTAAAAACCAGTCGTATTGCACAGTTTTGCATGGTTTTTCGACTAAAAAACAGTAGTATTGCACAGTTTAGTATGGTTTTTGGACTAAAAACAGTAGTATTGCACAGTTTTGTATGGTTTTCGGACTAAAAAACAGTCGTATTGCACAGTTTTGCATGGTTTTTGGACTAAAAAAAAAACAGTCGTATTGCACAGTTTAGTATGGTTTTTGGACTAAAAACAGTAGTATTGCACAGTTTTGTATGGTTTTCGGACTAAAAAACAGTGGTATTGCACAGTTTAGTATGGTTTTTGGACTAAAAACAGTAGTATTGCACAGTTTTGTATGGTTTTTGGACTAAAAACAGTCGTATTGCACAGTTTTGCATGGTTTTCGGACTAAAAAACAGTCGTATTGCACAGTTTTAAATAGTTTTTGGACTAAAAACAGTCGAATTGCACAGTTTTGTATGGTTTTTGGACTGAAAAACAGTCATGTTGCACAGTTTTATCGTTCTTGCACTTAAAAAACCGTCGTATTTCACAGTTTTGTATGGTTAAACAGTCGTATTGCACAGTTTTATATGGTTGTTGGACTGTAAAACAGTCATTTTGTCAAATTTTTAGTAATTTTTTAGGACTGAAAAAGCGTCACTGTCCCAATTCTTATCGTACCAGGACGGAAAAACAGTCATATTGCAAATTTTTTATCGTTTTCATAGGTCGCTGACTAAAAAACGGTCATCGCCTTCGTTTTAGCTCCTTTTTTCGTTGAAAATTACCATTTCTGATTGACTTTGACCCTTTCACTACCAGAAATTCATTAATCAGTATTGACAGCACTCGACGTGATGAAAAGGTCAACCTTCTATCCCACAATCAGTCGAAAAAAGCAATTTTGACAACCTTAATATCTTAAAGGATGACTTTGACCCTTCATCAACGAAAATGACCCTTTCCGATACATCTCCTAGCTCAGCCAGCAGTTATTGTTTCCCCACTACCTCAAAATTGTATCTCACGAGCCTCATTCATGAAAATAAACAAACAGAAATGCTTTTTTCAAGAAAACCTTTGTTGAAAAATCCTCAATTCGAAAAAGAATTTGAAAGTCGTCCTAGAAGTTTAATGTTCATTTAATAATTTCAGTTATTATCTGTTTAAGTGCTGTTTAAAATTAGGATCGTAATCGTTCTAAAGGGCATTCTTTAATTAAACAATTATTTTTATTTAAAATTTTTTTTGTTTTTGTTTTATAAAGGTTGGGGAAAGGTAATTATTGTGTACGTTTTGTACATTGACCTTCCACCTTGCCTTTTTTTCAAGAAGCATCTATTACGTACTTATTAGCCGCATGCGATCCAATTTTGTTTTAACGGTTGAAATTTTTAAAAGTCTGGTCAAAAAACCACATTTTGGAGGAAATCAAAAAATGAAAATTTTCAGGTCGAAAAAGTGGAGAAGGGTCCCCCCTTTTGTGAGGTCGAAAAAAATGTTTTTATATCCCAAAACCGACTTCAAATTCGTGTTTCTCAACCTTAAAAATGCCAAAAACCACATTTTGGACGACATAGCTCCAAAAAAGGGTCCCTCACTTGGCCCTGAAAAGGGCCGGAAAATTGTGATTTCACAATAATTGGCCCTGAAAAGAGCCCTAAAATGAAAAATGATCTTTGAGGTCGAAAAAAATTTTTTATCCCGACTTCAGATTCTCGTTTTTCACCCTAAAAATCGTCAAAAACAACATTTTTTATCAATAAAAAAAAAAATTTTTTTTTCACAAATTCAACCAAGAAATGTTTGTTAATCAATGTATTTTTAGTAAATCGGTCCCATTCATATAAAGAACAGGTTTCATCACGCTATGAGAATCAAAAAGACGTAAATTAGACGTTTGACATAACAAAATCGTCATTTTTTCTCACAGAAAATTCTTTTAAAATCCCAATTTCCTTATTTATTGTTCAAAATTATCATGACGTAACGATCCAAAATACAAAAATTTCGGAAAAGTGTCCCGGAAATAAGAATTTCCTTAAATTAAGGTCAATTTGAGGTCTCCTCAAACCTGAAGATTTCTCGTCTAAGTAGTTTTCAATGCTAATTTTCGTAATTACCTTTTTTTGGAACGTTTCATTAAGAAGAAAGAGCCATGGGAAAGTAAGAGTAGTGAGATTCAAATTAATTATCAATCGGATACGTTTTTATAAGGAAAAAACCATCAAATTTTAACATTTTTCCATTTTTATAAGGGGGGAAAAATTGTTGGATTTTATAGGTCGGGGCCCCATTCTTTCAGACTTCCGTAAATGGAGTAAAAAACGCAAGAAAAAAAATTTTCTCTCCTTTTAAATTGGAATTTTTCAAAAATGGATCGACATAAAATTTTAACGATTTTTCTTCTTTTAAAAAAAATTATGAGGCTAAAGAAATTTTTGAAATTTTTACTTCAACAAATTGAAAAAATTTTAATTTATAACTTAAAATGTACATAACTTCCTTAATTCTAAACCGATTGTCACAACCAGAACACCGTTGGAAAGATCTTTTATAGGGCTATCGAAAATATTTTGGCTCAAAAAACGCTCTTTTGACTCCTTCGCCCTTAAAAATCAACATAAAGGTGTTTTCGTCAAGGGAGCTGAAACTTCTGTTAACTTTAAACTCCCATAACTTCCTTAATTCTTTACCAATCTACACAACCAGTACACCATTGGAAAGCTCTTTTAAAGGGCTATTTAAAATATATTAGCTCAAAAAACGCTCATTTGACTCCTTCACCCTTAGAAATCAACATAAAGGTGTTTTCGTCAAGGGAACTGAAACCCCTTTTAACTTTAAACTCCCATAACTTCCTTAATTTTTGACCGATCTACACAAACAGTATACCGTTGGAAAGCTCTTTTAAAGTCCTATCGATGTTATTTAGCTTAAAAAATCATGAGATGCCTATTTCACCCTCAAAAATCGACTCGAAGATCAGAAACCAAAACTATAAAAGAGGAAAACCTCAAAAAAGTTTCATTTTTGAGGAAGAAAGTGAGAATTTATTTAAAATTAAAAGGATTTACGGTAAAGAGTGCTTTTCAAACCACACATTTGCGGCTCAGGTTGCGTAATAAGTGTAAAATTTACATTTAATTTTCTCTTTTTTTCCGCTGGCGACCCCCCGAAGGAAGAAGACGCCTTTTTGTTTTTGGAGCGTGAAAAACCGCGAGATTTACATAGTCGGGACCTTTTTAGTCGAAAACGCCATCGCACATTGGGATCGCTAACTGTTGTTTTACGCGGATGGGAGGAAATTGAAAAGGCTTGTACGCGACAAATAAAGACAAATGAGGGCTTTCGCGTTTTCGAAAGCGGATCTTGGTTTCAACTTCCGAATTCAATGTTTTGTAAAAAAAAAAAAAAAGTTGTAAATATCAAAAAACTGACATGAAAATCGTGTTCCTCGCCCCAAAAAACGTCTAAAACCACATTTTGGATGAAATCAAAAAATGAAAATTTTTGGGCCAAAAAGTGAAGAAGGGTCCCCCCTTTGGTGAGGTCGAAAAAAATGTTTTAATATCCCTAAACTGACTTCAGATTCGAATTTCTCAACTCTAAAAATGCCAAAAACCACATTTTGGATGACATCGCTTCAGAAAAAGGGTCTCTTACTTGGCCCTGAAAAGGGCCAGAAAACAATGATTTCATAATAATTGGCCCTGAAAAGAGCCCTGAAAAGAAAAATGCTCCCTCATTAGGAGAAGTCGAAAAAAATGATTTTATATCCCAAAATCGACTTCAGATTCGTGTTCCCCACCCTCAAAATAGTCAAAAACCACATTTTGGACAAAAACAAAAAGTGGAAATTTTCGGGTGGAAAAAGTGAAGAAGGGTCCCCCCTTTGATGAGGTCGAAAAAATTATTTTTATATCCCAAAACAGACTTCAGATTCGTGTTTCCCACCCTAAAAATAGCGAATAACCACGTTTTGGACGAAATCAAAAACTGAAAATTTTGAGTCAAAAAATTGAAGAAGGGGTCCCCCCCTTTGGTTAGGTCGGGAAAAAAACCACGTTTTGAGCAAAAAATTAATACATTTTTGATAAAAAAAAATAAATTTTTGTGAACCAACCTTTTTGGAAAAATGGACCTTCTATGTCTAAAAAAGGTCTCCATAATTTTGGACGAGCCTCCGACACAATGTGGATCGATCATAAGCCGCATCACCGAAGACGCATCGAAAGTTCGGATCGAAAATGATTCCCGGCGGACGCGTACTAAGCGGTCGGGCGATAAAAGATGCACTGACGGACCCGGGACGCCGCTCAAGAAAACGGAGGGGCCGATCTAGGAAGGAGAAGTGGCCCGGACGAGAGGGTAGGAAAGGATTACAAAAAGTGAGCCGCGTGGTCTTGTTTACTTTCGTTTCCTACATCCCCGAAGCAAGTTCCCATTTCTCCTCTTTGACCTTATCTTATCCGCCTTTTCATTCTTTTTTTCTTTCGCTCGACCTTCATAAACCACCAATTTTATTCTAGATCCTGCACGTTTTCCAAGAAAGTGATCCACATAAGAAATGGACATCATTAGATGTGTAATTTGTTCGATTCAGCCATAACCCCAATAGTCCCCTTCTTTTCAAGTTTTCAATACATTAGAGCAGAAAAAAGATCGCTATGATCATGCAGGATGACACCACCAAGCTGCTGAAAAGTTTCAACATTCTGGACCAAGATACGACAGCATTTTTTACATTAAAATCTCCCAAAAACAGGCTAAAACGTGCAGAAACCCATCTAGAACAGAGCAAGCAACCAGCAACTATAGGAGAACATAGCGAACCAAAGAAACCGACCCAGACAATAGAAGGAACTATCCTAGACGATAGCCAGACTATAGCAACCAACCCAGCCGATAGCCAGACAATAGCAACCAATCCAGACAATCACAACCATAGCAACCAAACAGATCATAGAAACCAGCACAGCTTATAGTAACAGTAGGAACCAATCCAGACAACAGCTATAGAAGGAACCAACTTTGACGATAGCCAGACCATAGCAACCAACCCAGACAATCACAACCCTAGCAACCAACCCAGGCAATCACAACCATGGCAACAAACTCAGACTATCACAACCATAGCAACCAAACAGATCATAGCAAGCCATCGAAACCAGCCCAGACAATAGTAACAGTCGGAACTAACCCAGACAATAGCAATAGAAGGAACCAACTTAGACGATAGCCAGACCATAGCAACCATCCCAGACAATCACAACCATAGCAAGCCATAGAAACCAACACAACTAATAGTAACTGTAGGAACCAACCCAGACAATAGCAATAGGTGGAACCAACCCAGACAATAGCAATAGGTGGAACCAACCCAGACGATAGCCAGACAATAGCAACCAACCCAGACAATCACAACCATAGCAACCAACCCAGACTATCACAACCATAGCAACCAAACAGATCATAGCAAGCCATCGAAACCAGCCCAGACAATAGTAACAGTAGGAACCAACCCAGACAATAGCAATAGAAGGAACCAACTTAGACGATAGCCAGACCATAGCAACCATCCCAGACAATCACAACCATAGCAACCAAACAGATCATAGCAAGCCATAGAAACCAACACAGGTAATAGTAACTGTAGGAACCAACCCAGACAATACAATAGATGGAACCAACCCGGACTATAGCAACCAACCCAGACTATCACAACCACAGCAAACAGCAACCAAACAGATCCTAGCAAGCCATAGAAACCAACACAGCTAATAGTAACTGTAGGAACCAACCCAGACAATAGCAATAGATGGATCATGGAACCAACCCAGACTATCACAACCATAGCAACCAGCAACCAAACAGATCATAGCAAGCCATAAAAACCAACCCAGACGATAGCCAGACAATAGCAACCAACCCAGACAATCAAAACTATAGCAACCAAACAGGTCATAGCAAGCCTAAAAACTGACCCAGACAAAAGTAACAGTAGGAAGCAACGTAGACGATATAAACCAACCCAGACGTTAGCCAGAGGATAGCCAGACCATAGCAACCAACCCAGAGGATAGCCAGACCATAGCAACCAACCCAGTCTATCACAACCATAGCAACCAAACAGATCCTCGCAAGCCATCGAAACCAGCCCAGACAATAGTAACAGTAGGAACCAACTTAGACGATAGCCAGACCATAGCAACCATCCCAGACAATCACAACCATAGCAACCAAACAGATCATAGCAAGCCATAAAAACCAGTCCAGACAACGCGAACGTTCCGAAGTAAAGAACGCTATTGCGGTAAGTGTGACGGAGGCTCCGGGCTTAGAGACCTATATATTCGTGATCAGGGCGTTCTGGGGATCACGGACACATAAGACTTTCCAATTCATGTTTATTTATTTTTAAATTATGAATAAAATGTTAAAATTTTGTGCAGACATCCAGCCTCTCGAAATATCAATCATAAGTTCGTGATGTCATAAATAACGAACGAACATCTTTCAATTCCCACGAAAATTTCGATACCTATTATTACAAAAATAAAAAGGATTTTAAAGGAAACATTTTTAAAAGGTCTATCCTATTTATAACGTTACCTTTCACGACCGTCTTAATTATCGTTAAATTAGACAATTTTTTCTCGAAAGACAATTTTTTGAACTATGACGCAATAGGAAGCACGTGCGTGAAAGGTACAAGGAAAAAATATACAAAAAAAAGGCCTGAGAAGAATAATAAAAAATGTCAAATTACGGATTTCATTGTCTCCAGCATTATATGACGAAATTGGCTCTAAACAGGTAATTTTATTGTTTTTAATTTAATTTAATGGCGGATATCAAAGGAATGGTGTCTCCAGGGATTAAAAATTTTGCAAGAAGGTTTTTATATAAACCTAATAAAATGATAAAACGACGAAACCAGTCACCTATGTAGGCCTAGAAGATACAAAAGGTCTCTTTGTAGGCCATATTACTGTCTTTTTAGCATTCAGCGCTACCTGTGGGATTAAAAAACAACCTAATTACCGTCCGATGGTTAATAACAGCTTAATTACTTTAAAAAAGCTTGATAAATGAATATATATTTAGTAAAAATCGCCACAAAAGGCATACCATGAGGATATCATTATCAAAACGACATCCTATTGGTCGATATTCTAAAATCAGTGATATCACGAAATTGCGCCAAAATTTACAGTGGTGCCAACTTCATTAATTAAGCAAATTTCATTTCTTTCTTGAATAAAATTTACTCTTTATGGATAAAATGTAAGCTGACGCCCTCTTTTGGATTTAAAAGAAACTTATTGGGAACAATAAGAATAAAGAACCTAGATGGCACTGTAAATCGTGTCTTTTTCAATCAATTTTTTTTACTAGTTAAAGAAACTAGTTAAAACAAAGTTATTTGGATAGTAAAAGTCAAGCAAATGCTGGTCTCGATCAGATTAATAGTTTTGGTTCTGCAGGAGCAGGGAGGGTTTGGTACCTTCTCAGGTTATAACAACGTAACCTTCTTTTCGAATAAACTATTTTAGCTGAATTCGAAAGGAAAGGAAGCTATTGCGGTCGGAGACCTATATATTTATGATCAGGGCGTTCTGAAGATCACGAAAATACATTATTTATATATTTATTTAGTTTTCCACTTGTCGCATTTGAAAAATTCAAAAAAGAAACTGCGTTACAGACTCGAAGTGAACTACAAAACGATAAATCATGTTTTATTTGATCGTGGATGGTCTCAAGTATTGTAAAAAAAGAAAAAAATCAATTTTTTTGAAAAACGTTATAGGTCCATGGGGAAAGCGACGCATGGGACTTTTTTTGGTGCGACCTCAGCCATCTGGGAGCCGTACTCGAAAAGCGACTTCAAGGCTCACAAATGGTTCCTCATTTTCGAAACCATTACGAAATCTCGAGGAAAAACCACTTGGCGCGAAATATGTCGAGATATAAGTGAGTAAAGGACTCCCAATGGCACTATGTTGGATAGAGCTTAGCCATGATGAGATGGCCGATCTGTTCAAGTTCCTAAAAATTTCAAGTTGATCGGTCCACAGGGTTCTTTGTTTTAGAGACACCTGAAACTTAAAAATACAAAATTAAGACGTTTAATTACAATAAAATATCTAAATACATAAAACTGCGAAATCTCCTATAAAAACCACTATAATGGGAAGGTTTCTTTCTTATCAGTCCTTATCAACTCAGAGGTCCATAACCTGACAACTAAATGGATCCCTGCGGTATAGGAAATCGCATGGAAAGTTCACAGTTTTTGGTTTATTTTGAATTTTATTAAAATTTAACGTCTTATTTTGTGTTTTTATGCTTCAGGAGCCTCTAAAATGCAAATCATGAATTTTTTATAAATTTTCTTTTTAAGAAAAATGCTGTTAAAAGAAGGAAGAGTTGAAGAAGCAAAATACTGCGACTGTATACCGCTTACGTTTGAATTGCCTGTATATAAAAATTTATTTTTATAACCTAAAATATCATTTTTTCAGAACGAATACGCAATTCTTCTTTCCTACGCTAGAGTAAATCCAGGGACAAATTTTATCGTCAAACCTGCCATAGGGTGTAAAGGAAAAGGGATCTTTTTGTTTCGAAAGTAATGAAAATATTTGAATTTTTTTGAGTTTTTTTAGGATAAAAGAGTTGAATGAATGGAGGGCGACACGTGATTGGACGAGGACAGTGACGATTATCGAAACTGGCGATAAATCTGATAATTTGAGGGTGGAAGAAAGGGAGCTTCCGCCTGAGATGTGGCTTGTCCAGACTTATGTTGATGATCCTTATTTGCTCGCTGGGAGAAAATTCGATATTAGAGTATACGTCCTCGTTTTATCAGTTAGTACATAAAGCAAAAGAGTTTTTTGATGTCTTCTGCAGTATTTGCCGTTGAAAGTTTGGGTCGCGCGAGACGGTTTTGCTCGCATTTGCGGAGCACCCTATGACCTCAATAACCTCAAAGATACGCTAGCTCATTTGACGAATACTTCGATTCAGCTGGCACGAGATAACAAAAATCCTGTAAGTTTTTGGGGGTTCTATGATAGGGTAGATCCCCAGCAAGTACTTTCTTTATTTCAGGGTTGTAAATGGAGTTTGAAACGCCTCCGTGAGTTCTTGTGTGCAAAACATGGCTCCCAAGCGTACGAACAGCTTCTGGAACAGATCGGCCATATTATCATCACTAGTTTGAAAAGCGTCCAAAAAGCTATGATGCATAATAAACACTGCTTTGAGCTCTACGGTTATGATATTCTCCTCTCAAAAAATTTAACGCCGTAAGTACCAAATTTGGAGGCAAACGAAATATTTTCTTTAGCTGGCTTATCGAAGTAAATGCGTCGCCGTCTTTGGAAGCGACGGATGGAGATGACTACAAATTGAAATATAATTTGCTTTCTGATGTCTTCAATGTTTTAGATTTGGAAGGAGTGTAAGTATAGGATGATGACGTAAGTTTTAATTTTTTTGCAGGTTGGTCGGAACCGAGTTGAAAGTTGGAGGATTCGATTTGTTATGGGACGACGGGCCTGTTCACAAGCCTATGCCGAGTCCGGATGAATGCGGACCGATTTGTAAAAAACCTCTTTTGAATATTCATTTAGGTATTTAATGTCTGATTAATCCAATTGCAACCAAACTGGCGGACGTCCAATGGAATGGCATGCTGCGCTATGGCTTCAGTGCTTTCTGCAGGATTCCACTGTAGGCGGTGCTGTTGGTGACGGCGCTGTCAGCACGGTGCTATTGGACTATCGCCTATGCTATCAGCATGGTGCCGTTGGACTTGCAAGCCATGGATTCAGTGCTATCTGCACGATTCTATTGGACTGCAGGCGGTGCTATTGGCGACCACGCTGTCAGCACAGTGCTATTGGACTATTGCCAGTGCTATCAGTACGGTGCCGTAGGACTTGCACGCTATGGCTTCAGTGATATCTACACACCATTGGACTGTCGCTAGTGCTTTCAGCACTGTGCAGACTGCCATTGGATTTTCGCTAGTGCTATCAGCACTGTGCAGACTGCCATTGGACTGGCAAGCCAAGGCTTTAGTTCTATCTGCACGATTTCATTGGATTGTAGGCGGTACTGTTGGCGACGGCGCGGTCACCACGGTGCTATTGGACTATCGCCTATGCTATCAGCATGGTGCCGTTGGGCTTGCACGCCATGGATTCAGTGCTATCTGCTCGATTCCATTGGCCTGTAGCCGACGCAGTCTGCACGGTGCTGTTGGACTTGCAAGCCATGGCTTCAGTGCTATATGCACGATTCCATTGGACTGTAGGCGGTGCGGTTGGCGACAGCGCTGTCAGCACGGTGCTATTGGACCATCGCCTGTGCTATCAGCATGGTGCCTCTGGACTTACACGCATGGCTTCAATGATGCCTGGTGCCAATGTCACCAGTGCTAAGCTAACCTTGCTATCCTCCCTGTTTGTATTTCATTGAACAGGTGGACTGAACGATCGAGTACGACATTTGCAAAGCCTTCAAGATTGGAAACACTTGATGATCGACAGCGCAGTCAACATAAAGCCGGAGGAGGACAAAACCACGAAAAAAGAGACGAATCTAACCTCAAATTTCTTCGGCTTTTAGGTACAAAGCAACAATGTCTTACAAAAATTTATTTATCCGAAAAGTACGACAAAAATTACAAAATTTACACACTAAGGCCCCCATCCGAGGCGGAAATCACACGAAAAATATAAAAAAATAAAGCTGATTTTGATATTATTCTTCCTAATCTTTTCGCTTATGTACAATTAGTCAAAAACACACTTTATAGTTAGAGGTTAGTCGATTTTTTTGGGGGTATAAAAATTATGGTTTAGCAGGCGCAGTCGCAGGCGCAGCGGCGGACTCGTTTATCCCTCTTGAGGACGGTTTCGATGGAACGAACAGATCGTGGTTGAACGACTGAAAAAGACACATTTTAGAAACATTGAAAGTGCTGCTTCTGGCGGTTTTTTACATAAACTAAATACTTACAGTGAGGTCTTCCTTCTGGGCGGTTGAAAGCGTTTTCGGTCATAGGTGGCGGGTTCATGTTTTCAGAAGGAACATCGACGGGATGATGTTCCAAACTGCGACCTTCAGGCCTCGGATGGAAAACTGGGATGACTTCTTCCTGAATGATGACCTGCTCTTCGGGTATCATCTGGGCGGGAATCTGGGGCGGGAACTTCATATGAGGAACTTGCTCGTGCTGCATCTGGTGACGCGGGAATTGAGGAACTGGACGGAACATCGGGTGGATCTGCTGCTGCTGGACGTGGTGCATCGGATGCGGAATCGCATTCGGATGCGGCACAGGAACTTGGTGAACGTGAATAGGAATCATCATTGGCACATGCTGCTCCATCGGAACATGCCTAAAAAAGACACTATTAAACCTTACTCAAAACTAACCTACATTCTACATACTTAGCTTGTCTAGGACGAATAACCTTTTCCTGATGCAAATGTACTCCTTTATCCCATACATCCCTAGTCACCGTTATTTTTGGTTCGCTACAAAGTTAGCAAAAAGCGCATGCATATTAACTACTTATATCAACCTGAACCAAATTAGAATTCGAAATTTTTAAATACCTCTGGTCGTTTCCGCTTTCGCAGAAGATGGCCATCCTTTCGCCTGTGACGTGCTCAAAGCGAGGTTCGGTCGTCAGGTTGACTCCGAAGGGAAGTCTGACCGTTTTAGGCTGGTGGTCCATCACTTCTTCCGCTCGCCTCTTTTCGACGACGCAGTTCATTCTCGATCTTTGATTTTTCTCGATCAAATTCTGAAAGAAAAAAAGAAAAATTTGAAAGGCTCACAGTGGACTGGCGCTAGTCTCCACTCAATGGTTGGGAGCAGTTCAGAAAATAAAATGACGCTAACGGTTTTGATGGACTGGCGTATGTGCTGTCAATAAGCTGATGATAGACAGGCGACAGTGGCATCTGCACTGTTTCAATTGACCAGGGCTAGTGCTGTCAATCACGGTGCTAATGAGTCAGCACCAAAGATATCAAAACTGTGCCAAAAGACTGGCGCCGAGTGCTGTCATCACGGTGGCAATAGACTGAAGCCATTGCTGTAATCACAGTGCCAATGAGCTGGCCAATGTCATGGTGCTAAAGACTAGACCCAGTGCTGTCATATGACGGGACATAGTGCTGTCATCAGGATGCCAATAGACTGGGGCCATAGCTTTCATCACGGTACTAATGACCTGGCGCCAGTGCTGTCATCACGATGCCAATAGACTGGGCCCAGCGCTGTCAATAGACTGGCAACAGGACTGTCAAATGACTGGACATAGTGCTGTCATCAGGGTACCAATATACTGGAGCCATAGCTGTCATCCCCGTTCCAATGACCTAGCCCTTGTGCTTTCAATCGCAGTGCTTATAGACTAGACCAGTGCTATCAATAGACTGGCTACAGGGCTGTCATCATGATTCCAATAGACTGGACCCAGTGCTGTCATCACGGAGCCAATAAACTAGCACCAGGTGCTGTACCTACTAGCCGTTTCTGGCATCAAATGGACATAGCCTTAGTACCAAAGGATGGTGGAATAGAAGATTCCAAACACGAAAAGCTGCAGTCTGCACCATCATTGGCTGGAACCGGTAATGCCGTGATACCCATAATCCTTACCCCAGCGAGTTCGTCGAAATCGAGCTGGAGAGGAAGTTTGACTTGTATAGGCTGCTCCTGCGTCTGCGATGCCGGCGAAGGATGAGCGACAGATTCCCTCTTGGTATCAGCAGTCTCTTCCAAAGGATCAACCGGATCGATCAAATGCTGATAACTCGGCCTATCCTCCATATTTTCCTGCAACAAAGAACACCCAATTATTGCATACCAATTGCGAAACTCGTTCAATCCTTTGTGGTCAGCATTACGACACCTTTCTTTTAAAAGAACAAAATTCAGAAAAGAAAACCTTGCACGTGGCAACTTTTTCCAAATCAGACAAACGAAAATGAGGATTTCGAAATAACATCTTCATCAAGAGCTACAGACCGTCTCGGCACTTTCCCTATTGTCCGGTCTTGTACGAATTTCGTACAATTAAGAGATAAATCTTGCTCGGACGAGTAAAAAACGAGAAAACAAGGAAGAAAAACCTACAAGGCTACTACTCAACCGGTTAACTGCCAGTACCGTAAATTCTCCCCCGCAAAGGTTGCCGGAAGCTATTCTAGAATATTGGCATTGAAATCACCACGAAAAGCGCTTTTTCCTCCATAGTTGCAAGTTTTAAATCTCGAAAGTCTGAAATTCTCGTTTGGCCTTACATGTGGCCCTGACATAATTTAAGACGACGATCCTAATACGACTTAAAAATCATAAAATAAACAAAAGAATTGAAAAAACTCCAAGAAAATTGCATTTTCCCGTTATTTGGCAATTACTCGTCGGCTCCGTTTGTCGCCTTTTACTGTTAAAACGGAAAAAAAGGTGGGAAAGAGAAAAAAAAGGCCGAGGATACGCTCCGTATCGCCCTTTCGTAAGGTTCCATTGACCCCCTCGTCAAATTAAAGGTGAAAATTATATAAGCCGACACTGACCAACGATTTTCAATCATCCGAGTTAAAAATGGGAACGGGCACCTCAAACATTATTATGGCAAAGTAGAACAATGGCGAACTTTTTTTTCTCCAAAAGAAATTCGAGATGGAAAGTAGAGAAAGTTGACAGTTTGTCAATATGTATATCAATGAGCGCTATTTTTTTAGACAGTGGCCACTGTTTCAAGACTTTTTGTTGAGTTCTGCTTGATAACGTGCCTTTCATTGATTGGCAATGAACTTCAAACCCATTTTTGAGGGCTAAGAAGTGCTCTGAGCGGTTTTTTGTTTTAAGTAACTTTTGTAGGGCTTTAAAATAGCTTTCGAATGGTATAAATATCGATAAAATCGGTCAAAAATTGTGGAAGTTATGGAGGTTTAAAGGTCAGTCATGATATCGTACATTCCATTTACCAGCAATGAGCTTCATATCTGTTTTTGAGGGCTAAGGAGTGCCCTGAGTGGTGTTTTTGCATTAAGTAACTTTTGTAGGGCTTTAAAAGAGCTTTTGAACGGTTCTAGTATCGATAAAATTGGTCAAAAATTGTGGAAGTTATGGAGGTTTAAAGTTCAGTCATGATATCGCACCTTCCATTGACCAGCAATGAACTTCATGTCCGTTTTTGAGGGCTAAGAAGTACCCTGAACGGTTTTTTGCATTAAGTAAGCTTTTTAGGGCTTTAAAAGAGATTTCGAACGGTTTTAACATCAATAAAATTGGTCAACAATTGTGGAAGTTATGGAGGTTTAAAGTTCAGTCATGATATCGTACCTTCCATTGACCAGCATTGAACTTCATGTCCATTTTTGAGGGCTAAGGAGTGCTCTGAGCGATTTTGTGAATAAAAAAACTTTTGTAGTGCTTTAAAAGAGCTTTCGAACGGTTCTAGTATCGATAAAATTCGTCACAAATTGTGGAAGTTATGGAGGTTTAAAGTTCAGTCAAGTTACGAGACTTTGTTTGAAACCTGCTGATAACTTATCGTAAAGGTTATGGAAGATTTTGGCATACTCAGTGATTATAGAACCACTTAAAAATGATTTTTAGTCATGTTTCTACTTTGCTATACCTATTAATTGTAGGCGTATAGGCCATAAAAGGAAAAAAAAACTCCTTTTACAACCATATTCGTCCTATCTGGTGAAAGTTCTCCCATTTTTTGCTCATTTTTTCGTCTCCAATGTATGCAGCATGCATTTTCGAGTTGATGGAGAAAAAAAAAATTGATCGATCGTAAATTTCGCCCCTTTTATTCCACTTTCACCGTCACGAATCTTTATCTCGAATCGTGACTCTGTGACCATCTTCCCCCTTTCTCGATCTAAAAAAATATTTTCTTATCCGGAAAAAACGTGAGATTTCAGTATGTAAAGGTATCTTCATCCTAAAAGCGAATTGAGGACATTTTCCGGTTTGAAATAATAAATAATAAAAAATACTCATAAGTCATCACTTTCTCTATTTTTTGAAAAATCAATTATGTAAGTTTTCAACTTCCTATATCACACTTTCATATTGCAGGAGTGGATTATCACCCCCAAGGAAGGGTTTGCTGCAAGGCAAGCTTTCAGGAGCCCACTTGCCTCAATACCCTGGGAGGGGTTGCTAGAGGATACCACTGCCTCACTCCCCTGGGGGGATTGCTACAGGATCACTGCCTCACGGGTGGGGTTGATACAGGAGCCCCCCTTCGCCGCACTCCCCTGGGAGAGGTTGCTAAAGGATCCCAATGCTTACTCCCCTGGGGAGGTGGCAACAGAATCACGTTGCCTCACTCTCTTGGGAGGGATGCTACAGGAGCTCAACTTCGCCTCACTCTCCTGGGAGGGGTTGCTTCAGGAGGGATTGCCTCACTCCCCTGGGAGAGGTTGCTACAGGAGCTCACATTTGCCTCACTCCCCTGGGAGAGGTTGCTACAGGAGCTCCCATTCGCCTCACTCCCCTGGGAGAGGTTGCTATGGGATCACATTGTCTCACTCCCCGGGGGTTGCTACAGGATCACATTGCCTCACTCCCCTGGGGAGGTCGCTCAGGAGCCCTCCTTTGCCTCACTACCCTGGGACACAGCATTCAGGTTACAGAAGCTTCCCTTCGCCTCAATCCCCTGTTGCCACTGTAGTTCCCCTTAACCTGACTCCCCTAATAGGGGTTCCTTCAGGATAACATTGCCTCGCTCCCCTAGGAAGAGTTGCTACCGGACCTTCGCTGGTTAATAACCGCAACTGTTTGTGCTAGTTATTGCGGTTAAAAAAATTGTATAGGTTATCTTTAACTTTTGTTAGTTCATGGAAAAATCCGCCAGAGAGTGACATATGAGACACTTACTTGTTGAATAGGGTAATCTTGATAGCAGGATGCGGAAGCAGCAACGTAGGCGGAGGCGACCATGAAGAAGCCCAAAATGAACGAAACTGCAACCAAAGTAACAGCAGCAATCCTCGCGATTTGTATCGCAGTCCCTTTTGGCCGAACATACGCCTGCAAAAAAAAAAGTCCCTTTCAGTCGCCATTTTGTTTCCTTCTAAAAACAAGAAATTCTTGAAAAAAAAATTGTTTTGAATAAAGTGAAAATAAGCTTATAAAGTCGTGGGCGGTGAAATCGCTCCAGAGACCTAAATTTTTACTCGGCCGCAAATTTTCAGGCCACAAGAAAAACACGATTCGGTATCCTTGAGGTTTTCCATTTTTTATCTTCTTCTCTTCCTTTCACACTCGATCTTTTGACCCCCAACAACCCGACATCCTTCAAACCTCCTTCATTTAAAAAAAAAGTGCATTTCGAAACCTTTTTTTAAAAAACGCAGTGGATATTCTTCTCCGTGACGTAATAGCTTATGTTTTGAAACCGGGTCATCCTTTCACTCCGGGGTTAGTGAACCATCAGTACATAAAAATATACGATATATATATATATATATATATATATATATATATATATATATATATATATATATATATATATATATATATATATATATATATATATATATATATATATATATATATATATATATATATATATATATATATATATATATATATATATATATATATATACATATACACACACTTTTCCCTTCGACCTTTTCCAAAAACTTAAAGTGAAAGTGATAAAAAGACCAGAAAACTGATAAAAACACGTTTTTTAAAAATAATCCAGAAAAAACTCGATTGACCATTGAAAAGAGAAAGTAAAACCTATAAAGAGCAAAACTTGAAAAAAAAAATTAGAAGCCTATTGCCTCACTCCCCTGGATTAGCTTTGTAGAATTATTAAGAAAATTTTCAAATTGAAAAACGTTGAAAAGTGGAAAATCTTGATGAATTAAAGGTGGAAAAAAATTGGAGGACGTTCCCATAATTAGAATAAACAAAGATGTCCTTCGAGATTCCAAAAATGGGCAAATGCGGCAAATATAAACATGGATTGGAATAAAAAATTATAAAAAGAGAAATCGTGTAGAACTTTCCCTGATGGAAAACCCCAGGAGCTTTCCCTGAAGAAAAGGTATACAGGGTGTTTACTTACTGGGGGAGGTTCTGTGCTGTAGACTTCGGAAGGTGGGTAGTCTTGAGGCTTGATGGTTATACCGACGGAGGAAATGCTGTCCCCATGGGCGGCTTCTTGCTGTTTGTCCATTTTCACGATTTTTTTTTTCCTTTCTCACTGTTCGTACCCTCGCCTCAGCCGGAGTACAAGTGAGAGCCGAGTGGTTCGACCCTCTTTTTACGAAATGATTACACCTCTACCTTCTCCTGCGCTCCCCACCGTAAGAGAAGGGAGAAGATAGTGCACCGAAATGCACTTTAATTAATTATTCTCGACAAAAAGTATATATCTAGGACTAGTTATTCCTGTTCATTATATTTTTTTTTGAAAAAGTCAATTTCTAGTTGTTGAAACCACTTTTATTACCTAATTATTCATAGAGAAATTTCTGGTTAAGTAACTTGTTCGGTTTTCCTCAACTGGCCCTGAAAAGGGCCGACAAAAAAGACTTTTTGTGTTTCCCAGCCTTAAAATAGTCAGAAATCACAATTTGGACAAAATTGAAAAATGAAAATTTTTGGGTCGAAAAAGTGGAAGAAGGGTCCCCCCTTTGGTGTGTTAAAAAAAATGTTTTTAGAACCCAAAAATGACTTCAGATTCGTGTTTCTCACCTTTAAAATAGTCAAAAACCACATTTTACACCAAATCCAAAATCAAAATTTTGGACCAAAAATGTGAAGAAGGGTCCCCCCTTTGGTGGGGTCAAAAAAAAAGTTTTTCTATCCCAAAACCGACTTCAGATTCGTGTTTCCCACCCTTAAAACTGCCAAAAACCACATTTTGGATGCCATCTTCCAAAAAAAACAGCATCCCACTTGGCCCCGAAAAGGGCCGAAAAACAATTTCTGGCCCTGAAAAGAGCCTCCCAATTCGCCAAAACAAAAAAACCCAATGACCCTCAACAAAAAAACGTTAACCACATCCTTTTTTATCAAGGAAGGTGTTAAAACAGCAATTTTAAACGTTTCTTTTATTTTATAACCGCAAAGTAATTGTATAACGTTAGATTTTTATTGCTAAGTTCAGGTTCTATTAAAAAAACCTACCGGAAGTCAGAACGTGGTAGAAACACGTAACGGGAAGAATAGTAAAAAAAACGCGTATCCGATATTAGACAATTCGATCCCTTTTAAGACACGTTTGTTTCAATTTTTTATCCGCTGATAAATACCATGAGGGAATCCGGGTTCTGACCTTATTTGGGAAGGGAGTCCCCTTGCCTCACCCCCCTGGGAGAGGAACTACACGACCGTACGAAAAGTGTATTAAATTAGTTGATTGAAGCTAATCTAGGGTGTGCTAGTGATGGTTTTTCTATGAAATAAGATGGCGAATGAAGGTTATCGATGTTTTTAATTTAAAACGAAGATTTTGAGCTTCCCGAATCGCTGGAAGAATTCCTTTTTTTGATGTTTCTAGGGTGTATTATTCGAACTAAAGGTTTTTGACGTTTTTTCTTACTTTTTTGTTCTTCTGCGATCCATTTCGTGGCATCTTTGGCCGGAATATCCCTTCTGTTTCTGTACATGTTTTCTTCCATCTTGAATTTTGACATATGTGAAAATTAAAATTGATTTCTGCATACTTTCCTGGTCGAAGTATGGACTTGCATGTTAAGGCAGCTTTCTAAAGAGGAAGCGGATGCGAAGCACGTCGCGATTTAGAAGAAACATAAAAAAAGAAGGCAAGCGCCAAGCAGTCTTCGATACAATTCAATTACTTTCGCATCCTTTTGTGGGTCCCCTATGTCTTATACAACTTTATGACACAATCGCCACGTTTTTTCTTTCTCTTTGGTAGTTGCAGACCTTGAGGAAGACCAGCAGCGGCTTTGGGAAGTTCTCAGTGATGAGACGATGAAAAAAGAAATGAAGAGGAAGAACAATTAGCCGCTCTTCCGGAACGGCCATAACTTTTCACCATTAGCATTTCTCTTTTTAATTTATTTAGATAAACGAGCCGGGAAATTAACCATAAAAGTAAAAATAACCTCATGGTAAGGGGAAAGGGGGTTTCTGGGCGATTTAAGGGCAAAAAATGTGGATTTTGACTATTTTTGGGGTGGAAAACACGAATCTGAAGTCGTTTTTGGGATAGAAATTTTTTTTTCGACCTCAACAAAAAGGGTACCCTTCACTTTTTTGGTCAAAAATTTTCATTTTTTGATTTCGTCTAAAATGTGGTTTTTGGCTATTTTTGGGGTGGGAAACACGAATCCGAAGTCTGTTTTGGGATAGAAAAACATTTTTTTTACCACACCAATGGGGGGGGGGGACCCTTCGTCGTTTTTTGACCCAAAATTTTCATTTTTTGATTTCGTCCAAAATGTGGTTTTTGGCTACTTTTAAGGGTGGGAAACACGAAACTGAAGTCATTTTTGGGATAGAAAAACTTTTTTCTTTTTTGTTCGAACCCACCAAAGGAGGGACCCTTCTTCACTTTTTTGACCCGAAAATTTTCATTTTTTGATTTCGTCCAAAATGTGGTTTTTGACTATTTTAAGGTTGTGAAACACGAAACTGAAGTCATTTTTGGGATAAAAAAAAAAACAACATTTTTTTCGACCACACCAAAGGGGGGACCTTTCTTCACTTTTTTGACCGAAAAATTTTCATTTTTTGATTTCGTCCAAAATGTTGTTTTTGACTATTTTAAAGGTGGGAAACACGAATCTGAAGTCATTTTTGGGATAAAAATTTTTTTTTGACCTCACCAAAGGGGGGACCCTTCTTCACTTTTTTGGTCAAAAATTTTGATTTTTAGATTTGGTCCAAAATGTGGATTTTGGCTATTTTTAGGGCGAAAAACACGAATCTGAAGTCATTTTTGGGATATAAAAACATTTTTTTAGACCTCACCAAAGGGGGGACCCTTCTTCACATTTTTGGTCCAAAATTTTGATTTTTGGATTTGGTCCAAAATTTGGTTTTTGGCTATTATAAGGGTGAGAAACACGAATCTGAAGTCATTTTTGGGTTCTAAAAACATTTTTTTTAACACACCAAAGGGGGGACCCTTCTTCCACTTTTTCGACCCAAAAATTTTCATTTTTCAATTTCGTCCAAAATGTGATTTCTGACTATTTTAAGGGTGGGAAACACGAATCTGAAGTCATTTTTGGGATAGAAAAACATTTTTTTCGACCACACCAAAGGGGGGACCCTTCTTCCACTTTTTGGACCCAAAAATTTTCATTTTTCAATTTCGTCCAAAATGTGGTTTTTGACTATTTTAAAGGTGGGAAACACGAATCTGAAGTCATTTTTGGGATAGAAAAACATTTTTTTCGGCCACACCAAAGGGGGGACCCTTCTTCCACTTTTTCGACCCAAAAATTTTCATTTTTCAATTTCGCCCAAAATGTGATTTCTGACTACTTTAAGGGTGGGAAACACGAATCTGAAGTCATTTTTGGGATAGAAAAACATTTTTTTCCACCCCACCTAAGGGGGGACCCTTCTTCACTTTTTCGACCCAAAATTTTTCATTTTTTGTTTTAACCTAAAATGTGGTTTCTGACGATTTTAATAGTGAAAAACGCGAATCCAAGCTCCATTATTGCAGGAAACACCATTAATTATTTTTCAATTTCAAATAGCAGCGTAAGAAACTTGTCTTTTGCTTCAAATTCTCGCAGCATTTTGTTAAATTCGAAAAGATGTTACTGTTGACATTTTGAGAGTTTACTTTCACTCGTTAGCCTGGCTGGTTCGATACGGGTTCATACACGTCCGTAATCGTTCCTTCCGCCTTCTTTTTTTTCACAGTCCCCCACCCTCAAATATTGCTACATTTTTAAATGTCTTATCTTGGCATTTCGCACATCGCCTCAAGCTTAAGATCTTCCAGATTATATAAATCAATATAATTTGGCCGTGGTTGCAGTTTTACCAACGTTTTCGATAAATCGTTCAATGGAAAATGCACCTTTTACTTGTCCTAATTGAGGTAAAAGTATAAGAAAGTGCACGGGTGTGAATTTTAAATATTTCCCCCTCGATAATTTGAGAAAAAACGGGAGTTATCTAGCGATAGAGCAGCTAACTGTGACAGCCATACCATGAAATATATTCAACATTCTTTATGAGGAAAGGTTTTGTTTGTTTATAATCGTTATCTAGTTGGCCGTGGCGATGGCCGTCGAATTTGGGCGACAAAAAAAAACAAAATGGCGGATTGAGTTTTATGCACTTTTTAGGAAGAATATTGCTAGACGGGATCCTTTCTGGCGAATCAACCGTTCGTTTAGCGGAAATAACCAATCGGTGTGACTAAAAGGTTAATTGGATCCTGCACTTTCTCGTCTTTTGTCTTTCTGTCCAAAAAAAAGGTCCCGTTGAAAATCCCGATTTCCGACCTTCCGAAAGGAAGAAATTCCAGGAATTAAGTCAAAAACTAGATTAAAAAAATGGAAATTTTGGGCCAAAAAGGGGAAAAACCTTAGGTGGTGAAAAATGTTTAAAAATTCCAAAAATGACTTCAGATGATAGCTTTTCAACCTAAAAATGGTCAAAAACCACATTTTGGACGAAATCAAATAATGAAAATTTTTGGGCCAAAAAAGTGAAAAAGGGGCCCCTTTGGTAGGGTCGAAAAAAATGTTTTTCTATCCCAAAAATGACTTCAGTTTCGTGTTTCCCACCCTAAAAATAGTCAAAAACTACATTTTGGACGAAATCAAAAAATGAAACTTTTTGGGTCAAAAAAGTGAAGAAGGGTCCCCTTTCTTTGGTGGGGTCGAAAAAAAACTTTTTCCATCCAAAAAACGACTTCAGATTCGTGTTTCCCACCCTAAAAATAGTCAAAAACCACATTTTGGACGATATCAAAATATAAAAATTTTTGGGTCAAAAAAGTGAAGAAGGGCCCCCCTTTGGTAGGGTGAAAAAAAATGTTTTTCTATCCCAAAAATGACTTCAGTTTCGTGTTTCCCACCCTTAAAATAGTGAAAAAACAACAATTTAGACGAAATCAAAAAATGAAAATTTTTGGGTCGAAAAAGTGAAGAAGGGTCCCCCCTTTGGTGGGGTCGAAAAAAATGTTTTTTTATCCCAAAAACGACTCCAGATTCGTGTTTCCCACCCTTAAAATAGTCAAAAACCACATTTTGGACGAAATCAAAAAATACAAATTTTTGGGTCAAAAAAGTGAAGAAGGGTCCCCCCTTTGGTGGGGTCGAAAAAAATGTTTTTCTATCCCAAAAATGACTTCAGTTTCGTGTTTCCCACCCTAAAAATAGTCAAAAACCACTTTTTGGACGAAATCAAAAAATAAAAATTTTTGGGTCAAAAAAGTGAAGAAGGGTCCCCCCTTTGGTAGGGTGAAAAAAAAATGTTTTACTATCCCAAAAATGACTTCAGTTTCGTGTTTCCCACCCTAAAAATAGTCAAAAACCACATTTTGGACGAAATCAAAAAATGAAAATTTTTGGGTCAAAAAAGTGAAGAAGGGTCCCCCCTTTGGTGGGGTCGAAAAAAAAGTTTTTCTATCCCAAAAATGACTTCAGATTCGTGTTTTTCACCCTAAAAATAGTCTAAAACCACATTTTGGATGAAATCAAAAAATGGAAAATTTTGGGTCAAAAAGTTGAAAAAGGGTCCCCTCTATGGGAGGTCGAAAAAAAAAAGAATTTCTAAATTCCAAAAATGACTTCAGATTCGTGTTTTTCACCCTAAAAATAGTCTAAAACCACATTTTGGATGAAATCTAAAAATGAAAATTTTTGGGTCAAAAAAGTGAAGAAGGGTCCCCCCCTTTGGTGGGTCGAAAAAAAATGTTTTTATATCCCAAAAATGACTTCAGATTCGTGTTTTTCACCCTAAAAATAGTCAAAAACCACATTTTGGACGAAATCAAAAATGAAAATTTTTGGGTCCAAAAAGTGAAGAAGGGTCCCCCCTTTGGTGAGGTCGAAAAAAAATGTTTTTATATCCCAAAAATGACTTCAGATTCGTGTTTTTCACCCTAAAAATAGTCAAAAACCACATTTTGGACGAAATCAAAAAATGAAAATTTTTGGGTCAAAAAGTGAAGAAGGGTCCCCCCCTTTGGTGTGGTCGAAAAAAAATGTTTTTATATCCCAAAAATGACTTCAGATTCGTGTTTTCCACCCTCAAAATAGTCAAAAACCATATTTTGGACGAAATCAAAAAATGAAAATTTTTGGGTCAAAAAGTGAAGAAGGGTCCCCCCTTGGGTGAGGTCGAAAAAAATGTTTTTATATCCCAAAAATGACTTCAGATTCGTGTTTTTCACACTAAAAATGGTCAAAAACCAGATTTTGGACGAAATCAAAAAATGAAAATTTTTGGGTCAAAAAGTGAAGAAGGGTCCCCCCTTTGGTGAGGTCGAAAAAAATGTTTTTATATCCCAAAAACGACTTCAGATTCGTGTTTCCCACCCTTAAAATAGTCAAAAACCACATTTTGGACGAAATCAAAAAATAAAAATTTTTGGGTCAAAAAAGTGAAGAAGGGTCCCGCCTTTGGTAGGGTAAAAAAAAATGTTTTTCTATCCCAAAAATGACTTCAGATTCGTGTTTCCCACCCTTAAAATAGTCAAAAACCACATTTTGGACGAAATAAAAAAAGGAAAATTTTTGGGCCAAAAAAGTGATGAAGAGTCCCCTCTTTAGTGGGCTCGAAAAAAAAGTTTTTCCATCCCAAAAACGACTTCAGATCCGTGTTTCCCACCCTAAAAATAGTCAAAAACCACATTTTGGACGAAATCAGAAAATGAAAATTTTTGGGTCAAAAAAGTGAAGAAGGGTCCCCCCTTTGGTGGGGTCGAAAAAAATGTTTTTCTATCCCAAAAACGACTCCAGATTCGTGTTTCCCACCCTAAAAATAGTCAAAAACCACAATTTGGACGAAATCAAAAAATAAAAATGTTTCTACCAAAAAAGTGAAGATTTTATCCCAAAATGGACGTTTTTTACCCCTCAGACGTTTCGGGTTTACTATTTTATAACAATAAAGTTTGAAAGTTGAAGAGGGTACGGAAATCTTCAACAAAGAAGAGAAAGTTTGACCTTAAGACCCTAAAAGGTCCTCCCACTCTCAAGATGCATCTCACCCACTACCGTTCTCAAATTAATTTCAAGAATAATGACGTGGGAACGAGTTTAAATCTCTCTTTTAATCAGAAAACGTCGCTACTGAACAAGAAAAAGCGACGTTGCCATGGAAAATTTCCTTCACAAAGGCCTACTCAACGAACAAAATCCCCCAAAAGGCTCCCTCCGGTTAAGATAGGCGAATCGGCCCCGGACGAGTTTTTGCTCTATAATTTTTTAGGGTCTTTTATATCTAAAAAGAAACCTACTCACCAAATTTTAGGGTCCTAGGGTGCCCCTAAGGTCAGCTACAACAGAAAACGTGAAAAAGCGAAGTTTTGTCACTATTTATTTTTTCTCGGACGAAAAAATCAAATAATTTTTTTTTGCGAAGTCGAAAATTACTTAAAAACATGTCAGAAACAACTCAAATTTTTTTGGTTTGGATCAAAAAATTATTGAGACCAGTTTTGGACGTTTTTATGCGAAAAACCAGAGTGCGAATTTCACATTTTCAATAGAAATGAACGATTAAAAATCGTTTAATAAAAAACAGTAGTTAAAAAAATCGTGACACATTTATATTAACAGGAAACGTGTATTTTTATGTTAGAAACACCATCAATTTTTTTCAGAATTTTAAACTTGGTGGATCGACTCCGTTTTCAAAGAAAACCACACATGATTTTTGTAACGATTAACTTTAAACGTCCATAACTTCCTTAATTCTTAACCGATTTACTCATTCCATACACCGTTGGAAAGTTATTTTAAAGGGCTATCAAAGTTGTTTTACTAAAAATAATGCTCAGATGACTCCTTCACCCTCAAAAATCGACTCGAAGTTGACCAACCAAAAAAAAATTTTTATTTTTTTATTTGACCCAAAATGAGGTTCCCAACGTGTTTTGGTGTGAGGAACACGATTTTGAAGTCAATTTCTCGATAAAAAAAAATTATCACCCAGAATGCATTCGAAGCCCAATATGAAGCCAATTTTGTCAGAATCATGTGTGGTTTTCTTTGAAAACGGAGTCGATCCACCAATTTTAAAATTCTGAAAAAAATTGATGGTGTTTCTAACATAAAAATACACGTTTTCTGTTAATATAAATGTGTCACGATTTTTTTAACTACTGTTTTTAATAGAAAATGTGAAATTCGCACTCTGGTTTTTCGCATAAAAACGTCCAAAACTGGTCTCAATAATTTTTTGATCCAAACCAAAAAAATTTGAGTTGTTTCTGACATGTTTTTAAGTAATTTTCGACTTCGCAAAAAAAAATTATTTGATTTTTTCGTCCGAGAAAAAATAAATAGTGACAAAACTTCGCTTTTTCACGTTTTCTGTTGTAACTGACCTTAGGGGCACCCTAGGACCCTAAAATTTGGTGAGTAGGTTTCTTTTTAGATATAAAAGACCCTAAAAAATTATAGAGCAAAAACTCGTCCGGTAGCCCAGGCATCTTAGATCAAAAAAGGGCAGTTAGCGGGAAAATTAGGTACAGTCGTAATCTCCATCTTATTTTATGTTTTTTGGGTCGCTGATTACGAATCTGAAGTTTGCCAACTAAAATTTTGCCCGGAACCTTGTCAAAATTGCAAAAAAAGTCAAAATTTTGGCACTTTTTGAGGTTTTTTGATTATATCTCAAAAACTATTGATTTAAGCAACTTTTCTACTCAGTACAAAATGAAAGCTCATAAAATTTGCTATAAAATCCGTTAAAGATTTGCGAAATTTCGACTCAAGAAACGGCCGTTAGAGAGCGCTGAAAAAGGTCAAAATTCAAAAACGGGTAAAACACCCATTTTTACATGCTATTTCAGAGGGAACCACGTCTATTTTGATACTTTATGATACTAATGATATCAAATTGTATTAATTACACTTATTAATGGACGCAGTAGTGGGATCGCTGTCCAGGAAAATGTTCAAAATTAAAAGTAGTGGTCATCAACTAAAGCGATCCAATTTTCGAAGACTTTTTTGGCTCTCGAGCCAAAGCTAATGGTCGGAGCCAAACCAGATTAGTCTCATTTTAAAGGTAATTTAGCGCTTGTTGGTGTAAAAGTAGTCCGGATACGGTATCTATAATACCTATGGTTTTATAGCATAATTTGTAAGTGAAAATTTGAATTATCGATCACATTTTAGGTACGTTTTTGGCTCTGGAGCCAAAGCTACTTGTCTGATCCAAACCGGACTAGACTCATTTTAAAGGTAATTAAGCGCTTATTACCGTAAAAGTAGCCGGGATACGGTATCTATAATACCTTTGTTTTTAGAGCCAAATATGTAAGTGCAAATTTGACACATCGCTAAATTATCGATTACGTTTTTGGCTCTGGAGCCAAAGCTAATCATCGGATCTAAACCGGACTATACTCATTGTAAAGGTAATTTATCACTTGTTCTTTTAAAAGTTGTCCGAATACGGTATCTATAATACTTTTGGCTCCAGAGCCAAATATGTATGAAAAAATATGAATTACCTTCAATTTTTCAATTATACGTTTGGCTCTGGAGCCAAAGCTATTCGTTGCACCAAAACCGGACTACCCTCATTTTAAAGGTAATTTATCACTTGTTTAAACAAAAGTAGTCCGGATTCGCTATCTATAATAGCTTTGGCTCCAGAGCCAAATATGTGTGTAAAACCTAGAATTGCCGTTCACGTTTCGACTTACGTTTTTGGCTCTGGAGCCAAAACTATAATAGATACAGGATTCGGACAACTTTTAAAAGAACAAGCACTAAATTACCTTTAAAATGAGACTAGTCCGAGCTCAATCGGGCGGAAAGTTCTCCCACACCATTGACCGCCGTCAAACCCACCTTAATTGTTTTAATCCTTATCGGTCATAAAACGGAGGTCTTTTTTGACCGTCGATTGCTGCCGAACGGCTGGACCGAATTAGACAAATGATTAATGGATTTTTAGGTAATTTTATAGGCTTTCTTTTTTTACTGAACGGCCAAATCGCCAAAACCTATAGTTTTTGAGATATAATCAAAAAACCTCAAAAAGTGCCAAAATTTTGACTTTTTTTGCAATTTTGACAAGGTTCCGGGCAAAATTTTTGTTGGCAAACTTCAGATTCGTAATCAGCGACCCAAAAAACATAAAATAAGATGGAGATTACGACTGTACCTAATTTTCCCGCTAAATATCCTAAGATGCCTGGGCTACGGGGCCGATTCGCCTATTTTAACCGGAGGGAGCCTTCCAAACCATATGTTTTCATTTATAAAAAAAAATCATAACTGAAAAATGTCTTTCAGATGCTTAACTCGAATGATGTCGAATGGCAAAAAAGGCGACCGAATCCGCGACCTGGGCGGAAAACTCGGCGAAAAAGGAGCGGCGAACGAAGATGAGTATTTCTACAAAAAGCAACAAGAAGATTTAGATAACCTTAAAAAAACGGTCGAAGAAAACATCGAAAAACTAGTCAAAGAAAACGATGACGAAATGGCTCGCATCAAGAAAAAAAGCGACGAAAGCAAAAAAGAATAAATTTCCTTTTATTTTTTATCGTCCGTTTTCAATTTGACATCCTTCGCCGACTTTATGAGCTTGTGATGCTCCTCGCTTTGCTTCCTAATGTCGTCGATATTTTGAGTTATTTTCATCTTAAGCTTCTCCAAGTCTGATTTCTGCTTATTATAAAAATAAAATTCTTTTTTCGCCTCTTCATCGATTTTTTTCGAAAAACGCCTCCATAACTTGACTTGCCTAAACGCCATAATTTAATCCATATGATATAAAATGTACAAAAAAAATCCATACTTGGGTGATATTAAGGCAAAAAGGAAAAAAAAAAAAATTTTTATCCCAAAAATGACTTCAGATTCGTGTTTCCCGACCTAAAAATGGTCAAAAACCACATTTTGGACGAAATCAAAAAATAAAAATTTTTGGGCCAAAAAGTGAAGAAGGGTCCCCCCTTTGGTGAGGTCGAAAAAAATGTTTTTATTTCCCAAAAATGACTTCAGATTCGTATTTCCCAACAAAAAAATGGTCAAAAACCACATTTTGGACGAAATCAAAAAATGAAAATTTTTGGGCCAAAAAAGTGAAGAAGGGTCCCCCCCATTTGGTGGGTAAAATAAAAAGTTTCTCTATCCCAAAATTGACTTCAGATTGGTGTTTCCTCCCCTAAAAATAGTTAAAAACCACATTTTGGACGAAATCAAAAAATGAAAATTTTAGGACCAAAAAAGTGAAGGGTCCCCCCTTTGGTGGTGTCGAAAAAAAGTTTTTATATCCCAAAAATGACTTCAGATTCGTGTTTCCCGACCTTAAAATAGTCAAAAACCACATTTTGGACGAAATCAAAAAATGAAAATTTTTGGGCCAAAAAAGTGAAGAAGGGTCCCCCCTTTGGAAAATCGGTAAAAAAAAAGTTTTTTTTTAATCCCAAAAATGACTTCAAATTCGTGTTTCCCGACCTTTAATATAGTCAAAAACCACATTTTGGACCAAATCCAAAAATCAAAATTTTTGACCAAATAAGTGAAGAAGGGTCCCCCCTTTGGCGAGGTCGAAAAAAATGTTTTTATTTCCCAAAAATGACTTCAGATTCGTGTTTCCCTCCCTAAAAATAGACAAAAACCACATTTTGGACGAAATCAAAAAATGAAAATTTTTGGGCCAAAAAAGTGAAGAAGGGTCCCCCCTTTGGAAGGGTACAAAAAAAGTTTTTTTATCCCAAAAATGACCTCAGATTCGTGTTTCCCGACCTTAAAATAGTCAAAAACCACATTTTGGACGAAATCAAAAAATGAAAATTTTTGGGCCAAAAAAGTGAAGAAGGGTCCCCCCTTTGGAAGGGTAAAAAAAAAAGTTTTTTATCCCAAAAATGACTTCAGATTCGTGTTTTCCGACCTTAAAATAGTTAAAAACCACATTTTGGACCAAATCCAAAAATCAAAATTTTTGACCAAAGAAGTGAAGAAGGGTCCCACCTTTGGTGAGGTCGAAAAAAATGTTTTTATTTCCCAAAAATGACTTCAGATTCGTGTTTCCCTCCCTAAAAATAGACAAAAACCACATTTTGGACGAATCAAAAAATGAAAATTTTGGGCCAAAAAGTGAAGAAGGGTCCCCCCTTTGGAAGGGTACAAAAAAGTTTTTTTATCCCAAAAATGACCTCAGATTCGTGTTTCCCGACCTTAAAATAGTCAAAAACCACATTTTGGACGAAATCAAAAAATGAAAATTTTTGGGCCAAAAAAGTGAAGAAGGGTCCCCCCTTTGGAAAATCGGTAAAAAAAAAGTTTTTTTTTAATCCCAAAAATGACTTCAAATTCGTGTTTCCCGACCTTTAATATAGTCAAAAACCACATTTTGGACCAAATCCAAAAATCAAAATTTTTGACCAAATAAGTGAAGAGGGTCCCCCCTTTGGCGAGGTCGAAAAAATGTTTTTATTTCCCAAAAATGACTTCAGATTCGTGTTTCCCTCCCTAAAAATAGACAAAAACCACATTTTGGACGAAATCAAAAATGAAAATTTTTGGGCCAAAAAAGTGAAGAAGGGTCCCCCCTTTGGAAAATCGGTAAAAAAAAAGTTTTT